>JBAGKK010016590.1:0-30458 GCA_037177015.1 Euceroptres primus
TATATATATATCTTCATGTGTTACTTCATAAAATATATTTACTGCGACTTTATGTGGTTTTATATCACTATATGTGACTTAAAATGATTTCCCGTGGTTTCACATAACTTTCTACCTATCATCTATAGTATTCTACACAACATTTAGAGGCAGGATTAGATTTATGGATAAAGAACAGTAGTGAAGAATCTGAAAAATGAATGTTGACGTATCAGTGTATAAAATCAATTTTTTTTATTTCATAATTTCTGTTTAATTAGGGCCTTTTTCTTCTTAAGACATCTTGAAAGAAGGTATAAAAAAGAAGATCTTAATCAGAAAATTCAAGAACAATACATGGGCAAAGGAAACCCGAAAATGAAGGAAAAAAGAATCAATTATGCGAAACAAAGAAAACAGAATTGTTTCAAGACATTGATGAAGTAATAAAATATGAGAAAAAGAAAAGAATAAGAATGATATCAATAATTATATTTTTGTATATATGTATAATTCTGTAGTTGCTTTCATGTAAGGAATGAAGATTATAAGGGAGATGAGATGCAGGAAAATGACAGAAAAAGAGGGGAAAAAAATTATGATTGCAGATAAGGGAAAAAGGAAAAGGATATAATAATAGATATGAAGATAAAACAAAGCTACCTACAATTTTATAGGTGAAATGACGAAGAATTTATTACATTTATCAGGGAGTAAAGTTGAAAGAGAAAAGAAGAAAAGAAGGAAAATTAAGAAAAGGATAAAACGATAAAAAAAGAAATAGAAGAGAAGAATAATTTAAAAGAATTCAAAAAATTTAAGATGGAATCCATTTCAAATCAGGCAGGTTCAAGTCGCAGAATCTCATGGGAACAAAATATGTTGTTTTTTAGAGCAAATTAGAAGAAACATATTTTTGCGATTTGTGGAAAAAAATTTTCTTCGAAGTTATGGATATTTGAATTTTTTGCTTTGTTTTTCAAAAAAAACCCAAATTTTTTCTTTAAATTTCTATAACTTTTGACTTAATTGAGATATTTAAGATTTCTTCCCAGATTCTGGTAGCGTTTATCGTTTTCTTTCGAAATACGCCAAAAAATTTAGAAAATGTTCAAAATTACCAAAATGGCGGTGGTTTTTCTGAAAATATTTATAGTCGATTTTCTCAAAAAACCCACACTTATATTTTTTGGCAATTTTTTCTTGAATTTATACTATCATGGGGAAGACATCTTGTGAGTTTTATACGGGCTAAATAACTTTTGTGGTCAGGCGAATTTTTTTTCATAAAATCGAATTTTCGTATTTTTCTCGAAAACAACTACAGATACGAAAAAATGTTTAAAAAATAGTTTGCACAATTAAAAAAGTTCTTTTACTCATTTATGATATCTTGCACCATTTCCGAGAAAAATGAAAAATTCAATTTTCATGCACAAAAAAATTTTCTTGACTACTGGTTTATGGAAATACCCATAAATAAATAAATACCTATTTTGTTAGTTAGTTTTAAAAAATGTACGTTTATATAAAGAAGACTTCCTGTGAGTTTTACGTGGGCTAAACAATTGTTATGACCAGAAAATTATTTTTCATAAAATCAAATTTTCAAATTTCTTGCTGAAACGATTCAAGTCTTTAAGTTTAAGGTCAAGACTAAAAATTGTTTGCCTAAAAAGTTTTTATATTCAATATATTTAAATATATTTCAAATTCACCCTGATATTTTTTAATAATGTACAGAAACTTCTTTTGAATCTGAGTTAAAAAAAATAGATAAATAATACCTGGGCCCACGTTTCCAGATTTTTATTATCCATTTCTTCTGATTCTTCATTGGAGTTCTCGAGATCCGAAGAGGAATCATTGGATTTTGTCGATAATTTAGGAATCCAATCGTGTTTAGCAGTTTTGGCCATGTAAGAAGTTTTCATATCACCTTCAATCTCCATCTTCCATATGTGACATTTTTGTATTCCGGGATAAACGGCACCTTCTTCCACTCTCGCGTTTTCGTTCGTTGAAAACTTTTTAGGCAAAAAATGTCTTGTATTGACATTATTTTTGTAACTTAAATTGTTTCAGCATAAATTTGAAAACTCGATTTTATGTAAAATAATTTTCTGGCCATAAACTTGTTTAGCCCACGTAAAACTTACAGGAAGACCTCTTTATATAAACTTATATTTTAAAAAAATATTTAACACAATAACAAGGTGGGTATTTCCATAAACCAGGAGTGAAGATAATTTTTTTTGCATGAAAATTGAATTTTTTATTTTTCTCGTAAATGGTGCAAGATATCATAAATGAGTAAAAGAACTTTTTGTAGAACTTTTTTAATTCTGCAAACTGTTTTCTTAACATTTTTTCGTGTGTAATTGTTTTCGAGAAAAATGCGAAAATTTGATTTTAAGAAAAAAATTCTCCTGGCCACAAAAATTATTTAGCTCGCATGAAACTCAGAAGATATCTTCCCTTTGGCAGTACAAATTCAACAAAAAATTGACAAAAAATACAAGTGTGGGTTTTTTGAGAAAATCGACTATAAATATTTTCAGAAAAACCACCGCCATTTTGTTAATTTTGAATATTTTTTAAATTTTATGACGGATTTCGAAAGAAGACGATAAACGCTATCAGAATCTGGAAATAAATCTTAAATATCTTGATTAGGTCAAAAGTTATAGAAGTTTAAAGAAAAATTTGGGTTTTTTTGAAAAACAAAGCAAAAAATTCAAATACCCATAACTTCGTATAAAATTTTTTTCACAAATCGCAAAAATACGTATGGCCTAATTTCCTCTAAAAAAATGATTTATTAATATAGTATAATATTAATATTTATTAATATTATTATAATATTAATATTTATTAATATTATTATATTTTGTTTCCGAGAGATTCTGCGACTTCAAGTGTAGAAACTGCCTGATTTGAAATGGATTCGGTCTTAAAAGATTTCAAGTAATTCAAAATAATTTAATTAAAGAATGAAAAATAAATCAAATACTTAAAAAATAGTGATAAAAGTTATTGAAAATTTCGAATTTTTCAAATTTACTTTTTGTTATACGGTAAGTGCACTGATCTCCGGGCACTTATATTTATTTACACTTATATTTCTGGTCGGATGAATATTTATTTTCTTTGAATAAAATTGTTATAATGTTATAAAAGTTCTGTCATATGAATGAAATTGGCATTTATTTTCTAACTTTTTTTTGACAATTCGTAAAATGTAATACTTTTTTATGTATGAACTTCCAAAAGTGTGTCTGAACATAGAATCGTTATTCGAAAATTTTCATATTTACAAAGCTTTCTTGCTGAGGAAGCAAAAATTCAAAGAATTCGAAAAATTCAAAGAATTTAAAATAATTGAAATAATTCAAAGAATTTAAAAGAATTCAAAGAATTTAAAAGAATTCAAAGAATTTAAAAGAATTCAAAGAATTTAAAAGAATTCAAAGAATTTAAAAGAATTCAAAGAATTCAAAAAAATTCATGAAGAAGTGTATCATACCTGGAATTGAATTAAAATAATTCAAAGGATTCAAAATAATTCAAATAATTTAAAAGATTTGAAAGAATTCAAAAGAATGGACACTTGTCCATGAATTCTTTTGAATTCTTTCAATTCTTTTCAATTAAAAATAATTCAAAGCATTTTAATAAATTGAAAGATTTTAAAAGAATTCATGGAGAAGTGTATTACACTTGAAATTAAATTTAAATTATTCAAATAATTTAAAAGAATTGAAAGAATTCAAAACACCTGTCCATGAATTCTTTTGAATTCATTCAATTCTTTTAAATTAAAAATTATTCACAGTATCTAAAAGAAATGAAAGAATTCAAAAGAATTTATGGAAAAGTGTTTACACTTGCTTACAGAAGTGCAATATTATAATTATAAGTGCGTATTACTATTTAAAATAATTCAAAAAATAAAAAAAATTAAAAGCAATTGAAAACAATTCAAAATAATTCAAAGAATTTAAAGAATTCAAAATAATTCAAAGAATTAAAAAAATTCAAAAGAATTAATGGACAAGTGTATGCACTTGTGAATACACTTGTCCACGAATTCGTTTGAATTATTTCAATTCTTTGGTTTTTTTGAATTCTTAGAATTCTTTGAATTATTTTAAATTGTTTGAGTTCTTTGAATTATTTTCAATTCCATCAAACGGGGCAACTTTGGACATGTGGGGTAAATTAGGACAGCCCTAAATTGATACTTTAAATTACTCAAAACAGTTCCAACTAGTTACTAGAGTATGGAATCAGTTTAAGCCTTAACTGGTTCCTAATTAATTAATTAATTAATAAAAACTAATTAAAACCATTTTGAGTAATTTAAGCGATGAATCTAAGACTGTCCGAAATTACCCCAAATGTTCGAAGTTGCCCCGTTTGACGGTTCTTTGAAATCTTGTAAATTCTTTGAATTTCTTTAAATTAGTTTTCTGTATATAATTAACCCTGTATATATACAGGTTTAGGATTAGGATTAGAGTAAAAGAAAAAGTGGTAAGGGAAAAGAAAAAATAAAGGAAAAAATTTAGAGAAATTACTAGGAAGATTAGTTTTAAAACTCCTGAAATATTATATCTCCTTTTTCTTATTTATTTTTCTTTTTCCGCTTGTTTTTATAGTGTTGAGGTATGTGAAAGAAAAAAGAGAGAGAAGTAAAATAAAGGAAAGGATGTAAAATCATCAAAAATTAAAGACAAGGATGAAAAGAGAAGATAAGCAAATAAGCAAATAAGAAAGACTGAAAAAATGAAAGGAGAGAATGATAAAAAAGAAAGAAAGAAAGAAGAGGAAGTACCATTACAATAATTACATATAATGTACCTTATTTTGTATACACTTATAAAAGGTACTCCTATAATAATACAAGAAAGGAAGGCTTCTGATTCCTGATTCCTGAAGATAAATTAAAAGATTTCAACTAAATCCCACGCATTTTTGGTAACCGAAGCTAATTAAACCTAGGCAAAGTTGCTTCCGGAGGTGACACGGTTGTCAGCTGCTTCTTCGGATCGTTTTTGAAGCCTGAAGTCTCCAACGTGGGAGGAACACGAAGAACGATATATAGGATTCACGGTCAGACTACCTGAGTGGACGCACTTTGCCCACGTTACGTTACATTACATATCACATGAACGTTACACCAACGAATCTACCTGTTCCCATCCACTAACACATAGCCACATAAAAAACACCTCTTCCTTCCTTCTCTCTTCCTCTTTTGAACCACAGTATCTTCTCTTTCCACCCTTTCACGAACCTCCTCTTCTTCTCTGAGGCAGCCGCAGCCTTTCTTTCTTTTCCCTTCTCTTGGTTCGACTTTGCCTTTGCCTTTGCCTTTGCTGAGCTGTCCCCTACCACAATTCTCATGGTACCGGCTAACCGTCCAGACTGACCAGTCTGCTTTTGAACACCGTAACGATCGTGTTCCAAGCTTCCTATACTCCTTTTATTTTTCAATCGAGTCTATACCAAGTTGCAGATCTCGAAGACCGCAAAGAATCCTCCCAAATTTGGACCTAATTATGATCTCTTTTGGTGAAAACTCTGTGTTCTGTTAGGGAGGAGTGATGATAGTTGGAGAAAAGTGTGGTTTATTGTAAATTTACCATTTTCAAGTTCAGTGTGTGTCCTTTTTGGAGTTTACTGTACCGAAGACCGGATTTGGCATCAGTGGATGATCTGATACGAATTTAGGAAGGAAGGATTAAAGGGTCATGCAGAGGAACTGTGAAGATTGGTTTCAATATTGCTGAAACTGAAGAATGGTACTGCTTCCTTTTTTCTTTACTATTTCATAGGTTTGAGGTGAATGGAAAAGGAAAGAGGTGTGGGAAACAAGGTAGAGAAAAGGTGGAGGAAATGAGAGAAAAAGAAATTGAAAATAATGAAGAAGAGGGTGAAAAGTGGAATAAAGGAAAGGAAAGGAGGAACAGGATAAAGATGAATAATAATATAATTAAAATAAGTGTAAAGATGAGGTGAGGAAAAAAGAAGTAGAAAATAATAAAGAAGAGGGTGAAAAGTGGAATAAAGGAAAGGAAAGGAGGAAAAGGGTAACGATAAATAAAAAGAAAATTAAAATAAAATATTTTAAGATAAGGAAATATGAGAAATAGGGAAAATTCAATAAAAAAGGCAGTGGCGAGGAGAAGAAAATACTGAAAGGCAATATTGTGAAGTACAGAAGAAAATGAGTTTCAATGTTGCTGAAATCTTTTTTTCTTTTCACTATTTCTTGTCTTTTAGTTGGTTTCAAAAGGAAATACATATTGGAAAAAAAGATGAGAAGGAAAAATAAAGGAAAAGGAATAAAAGGCAAAAAAGTAAAGGATAAAAAGAAAAGGGGAAACAGTATAGAGAAATTGAAGAAAAACAGAAAAAGACAAAGTAAGACAAAAAAAGAGGAAAAAGTAAAGGAGAAAAATAAAGAAAAAGAAAAGAAAGAAAGGAAAAGGGAAGAAAAAAGAAAGCAAATACATTAAATATTTTGCACCTTAATCTTGAATTTTTTGTTTAAGAACTTTATTTTCCAAAAAGAATAATACAAATGAGATTACATGATTATTTGCAGATAAAGAATATCTGAAACTTCAATTTTTCCACAAATAAAACCTTATCGAATTAAACACTTAATCCGCTGAATTAAAATTCATGAAAAAAATTCTCAAGACTTTTCTCAAGGATTTTCTCTTCTTTTTTTTTACTTCTTTTTCTTCTTCTTTATTTGAAAATACTCTTACTCTCTCGCATTTCTGGTTCCTTTTTTAATTACAATATGCAATTTTCATACATTGAAAATGTCATACACTGAAAATAATGAAGAAATCATTTGATTCTTGTCTCTTGTTTATAATATGACACGGACAATATTTTTTTCAATATTGAATAGAATAAATATCGTTTAATTGAACCTTACATCAACTGAATTTATAAAATACTTTTGCTAACAAAAAATTCATTATTTTGAAATTCATTATTATTCACTTTTTTACTCAGTGAATTCATCAATCACATGTTTTGATAAATTTATTTTTAAGTCACACATCATTATAAAAATAATTGTGTGGTTAATTTAATGCAATCCCAATTAAGTAATGTGTTATTTATAAATAATTCTAAGAAATCAATTAAGTCTGATCATATATATTATGATGAAACGAGAACCTTTTAATAACTTGTGATTCAGGTTTATGGAAATTCGACTTGCAATACCTTCTAATTTTACATGTCACCTCACATAACAAGAATGTCAACAATTTATATATTGAAAAAAGACTCAATTTCAAGCAACTGTTCCAATAAAATGATTCACTTACATAAGATTTTTATTACATTTAATTATGAACTACCAAAATAACTAATAAATTTTTATAATAATATTTTTTAAGTAATATATCATTTTTTAAATAGATATTAAATAGAAAGACTTCCGAAAAAACAAAACCTTTGTTTATTTTGATCATGAAGACGATTTTTTATTTGAAAGATCCACGTAAAATTAAGAAGTAATTTCAGAACAAGATGCATGATCACTTAAAATGACAAAATTACTCAATTTTCTTCGAGCAAAAACAAATATTTCCCACGGAAATTTTTCCTTCGTTTTTCTTTGCTCGAGGTACTTAACTACCTTGCACTTTTTTTTATCACAGGACTGACTTTCATGTAACCAACAGGACACGATGCCAAACGTCAGTCATGCTAGAAATAATAGTAGGATGGAATGTTCTCACAACCAGTGTAGAGTAACGGGAACTTTTGGCACATTTTCCTTTCGGTTTCTTATAGACCTTATAACGGAAGTAGTTTGTTTTTATTACACTAAAGCCTGATCGACAAATAAATTATAAAACGAGAGATAAAAGATAAATTCCTTAATAAACTCTACAAGGAAAATTCTTCCCACGATCTTTCACAAAACATTATTTTCAAAGAAAAAAACCTCTTTGCATGAACAAAAAAACCTCCTTGAATGAACCAAAAAAAAATATACAATAAGATTAAAAACGAAAATTTCTAAAAGTGGTTTAAAGTTGCTAAAATACTAAAATTCCAATTTTCTTGTAGTGTTGTGTTTTAATAACTTTTGAAGGCAGTTTGACTCAAATGGCAACGTGCTTGGTTTATATTTCGCATTATAGCCAAGAAGCTTTAACTGTCGTGGGTTCGAATCCCAATGCTGAGAAAAGCGAAAAATTCTGCTTTTATCTATCATAGATATTTTTCTTCTTTGTCTTGTTTGCTTTGTTGTCTTGATTTAATTGCAGCTCTTCTAGTCGACCTTACATATTTAATCACGATTTTTTTATTAGTAATTTCTTCACAGCCTACTGTTTAAATAAACAATGACAAATCAGATGAATATAAATTAATTAAATCTAAAAAAATATTGGAAAAAAATTGTTCTTCTTACGAAAGGTCTTACTGTTATCGAACG
The DNA here is from genome assembly GCA_037177015.1 of Euceroptres primus. Taxonomy (NCBI): domain Eukaryota; kingdom Metazoa; phylum Arthropoda; class Insecta; order Hymenoptera; family Figitidae; genus Euceroptres; species Euceroptres primus. The sequence continues at coordinate 8,459 of JBAGKK010016590.1, forward strand.
CAGTCCTCACTTAATGAACAATTTATATTCAAATAATAATTTATTACTTACCTACTTAAGGTTGACCACACATTGACAATATCACTCAAGAGTCTTCGCCACATTGTGTGATGCAACATATGATTGAATTCAGAATAATCTCGCATTCTAAGCAGAAACAGTATGTTTTATTAAATCGAGGCCAAGGTTATACTCTCAACTTGATTTTCTTTATTCTTACAATTGTTAATTTTGTGTGAGAATTATTTTTCCACCTGCAAAGATAAAATTGATCCCATTTAATCATTCTATAGAAAAATATTAATTAATTCTGTTGTATACCTTTTTTTTCTCGAGAACTAACAAAAAAATAATCTTGCCAATCATTTCTGGGAATACCGAACTATTATTTATTTATTTTTTTAATTGTGCTGAATTGCAGTCTCCACACATTAAAAGCCGAATCTTTTTAATTCTATTTCTAAGAAAATCTCATCATTCCGCAATGACCCAATTTTAAGATTTTTGCAATATTTTTTCCTTGATTAGACGATTCTAGTTTTTCAGTTTTCAACGTAATATGTCTAGAATAAAAAATTAAGCAGATATTCTTGTTTTCTCAAATTAATAGCTGCATTAGTAGTTTTTCCAGAAAAATACAAGTATAACAAGCTAAACCGGAGTCGCGAAATATACGACGACAATTACGTAAAAGCTCTCTTGGTTCTATAAGTGAAATGAGAATTATAATATTATGTTGCTAATATTTTCTTGAAATGATTGTGATTATCCCAGTGTCTCGTAATTTGTGTAAGAAATTGGTATTTAACAATGTTTAATTGAAACGAGAAAAATAGCAAAGAATATCCTAAGGATAAAATTTCTTTTAGAACCTTTAATCAAAAGAAATTAGTTAATTCTATTTATACAAAGTTAGTTTTTAAACATATAAAATAACTAATAACTTTTTCCAGAAATTAAACTTGGATTAAATTAAATTTTCAATTTTAAATATTATGTTTTTGATTTTCTTTCTTATAAGCAAAGAAATAAATAGTATCGAACAGTATTTTATACCACGAGAGCCGAAAAATCATGTCAAAGTTGAGATTTTGAGGTTAGAGTGGTATAAAATACTTTTTCAAATTAAACTATTGTCCCTACTACAAATAAAACGAAACATCATAGGCTTTGTTATTATTAAATTAGTTTTTTTCAGGGGTCCGAACGAAACTTTCGTTCCATTTCGTTACAGGCAGTTAATCAAAATAATTTCGGTTCAATCATTAATTGGTTCAATCAATCAATAATTTCGGTTCAATCATTATCAGGGATCATCTAATTTTGTTAAAATCTTGGGATGGCTAACCACAGTTCAGTAAAAAATAATTTTTTTTAATGAGTAATTAAATAGAACGAAAGTTTCGTTTGGATCTCTGGTTTATTTATTAATAAACCAATATTTTATACAAATCTGAGTTTAAAATGAAATTAAATAAAAATTTCGTTCATTTGAACGTTCAGAACTTCGAACACATCAAATTTCTCCTAATGCAATGGACCAAAACATAAAAATTGTTCCAATATTAAGAGGCAATCTTTAGTCTTATTTTCTATGTCCTTCGGCTAGAAGTATTCACAAAGAAATTGAAAAGTGTTGATTTATCTTCAAGGATAGGGTAATTTTCTCGCGGATTTGAAATTGTATTAAGGGGAATGATGATGACATTTCAGAAAGAAAAGAAGTAAGAAAATGTGAAGGTAGCAGTTTAGCAAAGGCAAACAATGGTGATTTAAAAAAGATCCGGCAACGTCCTCGTTGCATTGCATGAGAATTGAGCGCATTGAGAGTTTGCGCAATAATTATACCGTTTGCTCCGTTGGAGAAAGTGTGTATACCGGAGGACAGAATGCAATACATAACGCCACGTGCTCGTCTGCGTGACGTCATTGGAGAACAGTGACTCCTATTGAACGTCAGAGTGACAAGGTCGGCTCGATCGGATTTACTATTTCGATTTCGATTTACGAAATGTTTTTGAGAGCAATAAATCATTGACAAAATCGTGACGCACTTAAAACCAAACTACAAACAAGATTTTTAGACAGAAAAATATATAGCTTTATTCAGAATTAATTAGCACTGAATTTTAATTAAATTTAGAAGGAAACTGATAATTTAATTAGTAAATAAATATTAATTTATTCCACATGTATGGCCTTTCAGCCTTTTACATTTTGTTTCCCCAAAATAATAACACAGCTCGACTTGGCGATTGCACTTTGAATGAGACTAGTCACTTCTCGTAAATTTTGGGTCGCTGAATTCGAATCCGACCTCAGAATTGCTCTGTCACATCAGGTTTTTTAAATATCCTAACCCTATTATCCACAAGTTATGAAATTAAACCTAGGGGTGGTTTCAAAAAGCATTTCCAGATAAATGTCAAAAATGAAATTTATCTGGGGACTTTGACACATTAAAAATTGTAATTTTTGACATTTGCCTGGAAATTCTTTTTGAAACCACCCCTAGGTTTAATTTCAAAACTTGAGAATAATAGGGGTGCCTCAGAAGGGTTACCGGATGTGATATCAATAGTCAGAAATGAAATTAAAAATTTTTTGGGGACTTTGATACTTTGAAAATTGTTATTTTTGACATTTATCTGGAAATTCTTTTTGAAAATACGCCTAGGTTTAATTTCAAAACTTGGGAATAATAGGGGTGCCTAACTAGGGTTGCCGGATTTAATCCCAATAGTCAGAAATGAAATTAAAAATTTTTTGGGGAGTTTGATACTTTGAAAATTTTTATTTTTGACATTTATGTGAAAATTCTTTTTGAAACCACCTCTAGGACTTATACTTTGAAATGCTGTATATATTTTTTCGAGAAAAAAAATATCGCGATGCTACGTAAGCTCGAAAATAGACCAAAAACCGTGTTTTTCGCACTTTTAAGTTAGGATATTTAAAAAACTTGATGTGATAGAGCAATTCTGAGGTCGGATTCGAATTCAGCGACCCAAATTCACGAGAAATAACTAGTCTCATCCAATGTGCAATTGTCAAGTCGAGCTGTGTAATTTTATATGCATTCTTTCTTCTTTTTTCAGGTCCGAAACGTTGCCAATTATATATTTTTAATTTGTTTTTCTTTTTCTTGGAGACCTTCTTTATACCGAAAAATTCTTACTATAAATAATAATTTTATAGTAGTAATGCTGTATAAAAAAAAACCCCTTAAAACTACAATGGTAAACTGTAATGGTACATTTGGCGTATTAAACTAGTTATAATCAGTAAATATTTGTTTCATTATTTCAAGAGATGCTAATCACATTTACGTAATCCTGCATTCATCTGATCAATTATAAAAAGGAAAGAAAATAAAGAACTTAAAATAAATTATAGGACAAGAATCTTGAAAAGAAAAGAAAAGAAAAACTTAAAATAAATTATAGGACAAAAATCTGTATCTTACTTAGAAATTTAAACTTTTCGATATGATATTAGTTCCTGAAAGAAATCTTTCGCAACTGTCTGAAGGATGATTTTATATAATTTTTAAAAAGATTTTATTTTATATAATCTAATATAACGTGATTAACCGTAATCAGATGATGCTTGTTCTTTGACCTCCTATCAATTTGTGTGGTCAAACCTAAAAAACCGTTGGTCAAGAATGGAGAAAGTCGCAACATACTTTTCATCCAGTTGTACCACTTTATTCGAACCAGCAGATGCGTGGGTGGAACTGCTTTACGTCAGCTTTCAAAGGATTAAATTTCTGCCTTTTACTTACAATTAGTTGCATACCTGCTGAAAATTCATGTCTTCACTCTAATCGATTAATCACCTTCAATATAAAATCAAATCCTTCCACAATTTTTTGTATATTTTTAAATATTATTTTCTAAACTAACTTTGTCTAACTTTTTAGAAGTTGTAATTTTCTTAAAAATATTGTTAATACAATTATTTGGACCTACAATATTCTCTTCAAAAGAGAATAAAAGAAAAAATAAATATAAATAAAATAAATATAAATACAGTACCGGTCACAAATATGAGGCCAACTGTTTTGTGAGATGCAAAAATTTACCTAATATTTAAAATCTATGAGAGAAAATTTTTTTATCAAAATAAAACGAAAGCTATTGAAATTCTGCGATAAATAAGCCCAAGGTCAAGTAATGTTGTCAATATTGTAAGAAAATATTGCAAAAATAGTGCATTTTTCGATTTTTCCTAAAACTTTTAATAACTTACGAAAAAAATAAAATGTCTTAATGTCCTTAGGCTCATTTTGAAGATAAAATCTCCATAGTTCATGAGGTTCATGAATGTTTGAAGAGAACTCTCCAATTTTTTTCCTGTATTCTGCCAAAGCCTGAACTTGGCACAGAAAAGTTGTAAAATTTCAATAACGTATAATTATTTATAAAAACATATTTAAAATCAGTTTATATTACATTTTAATCAATTTTATTAGAACACAGAGGAACATTTATAATATATTTTATCAAATTAATTTCTCTAAGTAGGTACTCGTTTTATTTTAAATTTTAAATTTTTATTCCCAGTTCAGTCTTTGATAGAATCGCAAGAAAAAATTCGAGTTTTCTTCATTCATTAAACTCTATGGAGATTATCTTTAAAATGAGCCTAGGGACATTAACAAATGTTAATTATTTCGTAAGTTACTGAAGTTTTCGAAGAAATCGAAAAATGCACTATTTTTGCAATATTTTCTTACAGAATTGACCAAATTTCTCTAACTTGGCCTTATTTAACGTAGAATTTCGATAGCTTTCGTATTATATTTTATGATAGAAAAATTTTTATCTCGTATATTAGAAAAATTAGGAGAACTTAGACATCTCACAAAAAACAGGTCGTCTTGTATTCGTGATCGGTACGCAAAAAAAATAAAACTTAATATAAATAAAATAAATATTACCTAAAGTTCTTTTTTTTTGTAATAAAAATACAGTAAGTAAAAAAATAATCAAGAGACTCGAGAGAAAGTGAAACCAGGTGGAAGTAATTTTTCCAGGTGTAAAAATAAATTTCGCAAATGGATAATATCTGCAAAAAAATTTTGTAATTGAAAAGATACAAAGTTGCAGATGCAGTAGCAAATTAATTGATAATTAATGAAAAGAACAGATCAGATTTATTCTCGGTGTACCAGAAAAGCGAAGGTATGCCTACATTAACACGAACTACTTTATTTACTTTATCGGTAAGACGATCGCAAACTGTTCTCACGTATCGCTGAATCTCTGATTCCGAATGTTCCTTGTGCCCATGCGAATCTCACTTTTATCAGCTGGCGCTTCCCACAGGAATGCGATTTTCACTTAGTGCAATTTTATTGTCCCAAGGCCGCATGCCAGCAACCGGATAACCTTACAACTTATTGCAATTGCAGCACATTCTATCACTAAATAATATTTAGAATATTTTATTAATATTTCGTAGAAAATGTTGATGTATGTACTAAATATTTTATTATTAATTTCGTTATAAATTAGGTATATTTTTTGGTAATTAATTGTTTGACTAACATATTCCCAAAGGAAACAAAGATCTTTTAGTATATTGTATAAAAATTCCTTTGTTTTCTTATTGTTAGAAGATACTTTTTCTGTTTTTCAAAAATTTAAAGATATAAAATGAAATAAAAAAGAAAAGCCATTTGTATTCCCTTTGTTTCCTTATATTACAAAATTTGTTCTGCCTGGAATATCTCAGTTTTGTGGAATTCATTCTAAATTTTTCTTTTCTGTATAGAACTACTATTTCCTTAGAAATTGCCTGGTAGAAAAAATTCTTTTTTTTTAAAAATAATCCAAAAAACTTTTTTGGATTTTTGAAAAAAGTCTCTTTTCCTATGAAGACTTGTTTCTAAATAATTTGTTTGTGTTTAAACAAACTGTTGTCTGTAAAAACTACATTACAACTTTCTGGCTAAATTTCCTTAATTTCTATTTATATTTTCTATTTCTATATGGTATTTAGAAACTCTTAGAATTAATAGTACCTAGTTAGAAAAATGCGTATATATGATCATATTTTTAAGAGCATCTAATTTTTGGGGCTTCTAATTTTAAGAAATTCTAATTATTATGGATTTTTTTTCGTCCCTAATAAGGCCCCTTGCTACACGTACTTGAGGTGTTTAAACTGGTACCAAAATGAGCATTGAAAGTATTATGAGATGGGCAAGTCCCACAGTGCTTCCAGCATCCTATAATTGCAGCTTGCTGCGAAAATTTGCGGCTTCCTGCGAATGGAGTTGCCGTAAATTTACTCTCCCTGATTCCCTGTCTGTATGTCAGGTGCCTACCCAGTAGTACAGACACCTACGTGTGCTTAACTACGGGGCCTTCGTCTTTTAACATTTAGAAGTGTCTTCCATTGCACCTGCTGAGAAACATATTAGCTGCACAGCAGGATTAAATTTGTTAAAAAAAGGAAAAAATATGTATTTTTAATTCCCACATCGCACATTTTTAGAAAAGGGAAAAAATATTTATCTTTAATTCCTCTGATTCTTCGTTAAAAGTATCAAATTCCCATTTTTCATATCTAACGATTTTTTCCCTATTTTTTAATGAAACACAGGATCAAATTTTTGGTTCCAAATTAAAATTACCTTCATAATGCACAAAATGACATGTAAAAACAATGTTAATTATTAGTTTATGTATTGCATTTAATCAAAATCTTTATATTAATTTATAATGTTTGTATAAAGATAACAAGAAGGCCGAGGACATTGTAACGGAATTTTCCGTACAACTGGCATACAACACAAAGGGGGGACAGGCTTCGTTACGGAAAATTCCGTAATAGCCTCGGTCCATACTGTGCCCATATTGTGTGCTAGTTGTACGGAAATTTCCGTCCTACAAGACACTGACTAACAAGAAATTACACTTCTTACAACTAATTTACAACAATATGGCCCATACTGGCCCATTTTGTGTGCTAGTTGTACGGAAATTTCCGTCCTACTAGACACTGACTAACAAGAAATCACACTTCTTACAACCAATTTGTGTAATAACCATGCTTTGCACAAACATGTCAGTACTAAATGCAAAATCTCTCAAAATACATTTTTTACGTTCATTAGAGACAGAATAATTACAGAGAGAGAATAATTAGAGACAGAATAATTGTTTTAGAAAAAATGATTTTTCTGATACTTAATCTACCAAAAAAATGTATGATTTATTTAATCAAAATGATGATGAAATGATGATGAAATCAAAATGATGGTCAAAATATAATGAATTATATCAGTAAATTAATGAAGTTATGACTCTTTCCTGATGAACAATGTCAGCATTAATTTATAATTCAATTTACCTGAAGAACTTGTTTATTTAATTTTACTTAATTTATTCTAGTTGTTTAATAAAACAACAAAGATTAAAGACATCTAATTGACAAAAAGTAAAAGACACAGGAAAGTTAATCATAAGTTTGAATAATTTAATTAAAAGCAGAGTATTAATCTATAAATATCTAAGCATAATGAATAAATTGAAAAATAATAAACTGAAAATAATAAATTATTAATATTATGACTCCTAAATTATAAATATTATGACTCCTAAATAATAAATATTATGACTCCTAAATAATAACTATAGTTACGTAATTAGTTTAATAATTCAATTTTATAGTTGAAGGACGATAAATCTAAACCTTGTTTAATAGAGAAATTAATTCCCTCTATAAAGACATGCATCAGAGAATTTAATAATTCTGCCCTATATGTTGTGTCGTATTATAAAGTAGGTCTTAACTGGATCTTCCGAGACGTCACACCAGTTTTTTTTTTCCTTTCATCATTATCATTATTCTTTCAACGGCAGCCTTTTTATATTCTCTGGGAGCTGGTTCCGTTTTATTATCCGTGACTTTCTTCCTTTATGGTTTATGCCTTTATAGCGTCGGATCAGATTCTTCCGATAATCACCCCATACACCTGGGCAGCTGCCAAAGGCTTTTTGCCCTTTGAACCTTGTATATTATATTTTATAATAGCAGAGCTGTCCTCGGTATTACGTCAGGTCGCTGATTTGTCGGATGGAGAACCGGTATTTAGATTTTTGCAATTGATCCAGAGGGGTATTTTCGAAAGTTCCTTGAACGACTTTCTAGAAAACGTTAAAGATTATACTTAAGCTGTTAAACTCGATTGAGTAATTTTCGACTGGAAATAAAAATTATTAGGTATAAATTACATGGATCGCAGTAATTGTGAAATAGTAGGCTTTTTGAAAAAAGAAAGATTTTTTGGAGGAAAATAAAATTATATAAAAAAGAAAATTATCTAAGAAGTTTTGGAGGATTTTGGAAGACTCTGAAAGATGCTGGAGAATTATAGATGGTTTAGAAGATTCGAGAATCTTATGGAAGAATTCAGAAGGTTTTCGAAAAATCTAGAAGATTCTTTAACCGCCTAGAATATTTAGGAGAATTTTAGAAGATTATAGAAGAGTACAGAAAATTCTAGAGTATGCTAAAATCTTCTGTAACAGTTTAAAATATTTGAGAATTTTTGAAGATTCTAGTAAGAATCTTGAAGATGATCAAAGATTCCACAAGGTCCTAAAAAATACAGAAGGATTTTAAAAGATTTTGGTTTCCTAATCTTTTTCCATCAGCGTTTATTTAACTAGTTCGAAAACCTTTTTGATTTTAAAATACTGATTTAATTTTCAATTTTCAATGAAAATAAAATTAATAATTTTTTTTTTGTGTTTCAGATGGAGACCGAGGTGCGGGTTCTAAAGCAAGACTTGGTCCGCACTCAGGAGGCTCTGAAAGCAGCCACGAAAAAATGCAGGGATCTGGTGCGAGAACTGGACAATCGGAATATCAGTCACGAGTCGGAAAAAAATCTTCGAAACCAACAACTGTCCAGAATTCTTCGTGCCTTACTCGTTTTAGAATCTCGCTTGAAGCAGGAACAAAAGTCCATCAGGCAAATCCTCTGCGAAAAGGACAATGTTATCAGAAATCAGCAATTAGAAATTGCAAAACTCAGGCGATACACGAAAAATTACATCAAGGGGAAACGTGATCCCAGTTTGGGTCAATCGATCAGTGTCGAAGAGTCAATCATAACAGAGAAAAATTCGTCTAGTTTCCAGGTAACTATAAAAAAATTGACTTTCAATCATCTAAAATGCTTCCTAATTTTAGAAACGAGAGAAGATTCATAAAGCTTTAAAAAATTAGTAAACAACAGCTATCATAAAATTCAAGAACATTTCTCTGAAGTACAGTTAGAAATCTTTCAGAAGTTTTTAAAACTTTTGAAACACCTCGAAACCTATTTTCTAAATCCAGAGAAATCTGATAAAGCAATAAAGAAATAATTTCAATTTATGAGATACATCAAAATTAACTGTTTCTCAATTCAAAACCAAAATTGATTTCCTATACTCTTTCAAAATTTTATAACATCAATTTTATTTAATAATTTTTTTTCCAGGTCGAGGAATACAACTCTAAGCATGATAGCAGTCTGAGCAAAGATATCGAGAACCTAAAATGCGAAATCATTACAAAATTGAACGCCTCCAGTCCTCAAGATTCCCACGAAGACCACTCTCGAGGAATAACGAAGACTCACAGCTTCGCTGGAAGTGACATTTCCAAAACCAGCTTGACCAGCAGTGAAAATACTGATGCTTCCATAATCACCACAACCACCGAGGGTAGTCCTTCCCTATTAAGTACCGAAGGTTTTTGCGAAGGCGAAAGCACAGACGTTTCTCCAGGTTCCACTTTAAACAAGTCCAGCAGGTGTACACCTACCACTGTAACTGATAGTGAAAATGAAACCATGACGATTCTGGATGACGAGGAGACGATGATAAGTGATGATGGAAATAGATTCTCAAAAAGAAGATATGGAGTTCTCAGGGCGAAGCCCTTGAAGGTCAACAGCAAGTCACAAATTCACGAGGTACCAAAAATGGTCAGGACTGATAGCAAAGACGATGGCATGGACTGCAATTTTGTTTCCGATGAGGAGGAGAGACAAGAACCTATTTATGTGAACTCTTGTACAGAAAATAATGTTAGGAACCTCCAAGGAGCAACGAGAACAGATGAGGATTGTAGCAATAATAATGTTAATGTGTAAGTCTTCCACATTCCTAAATCTTATATTATTTTACGATTAATTTCTTTCAGAATTTTTTATTTTTATTTTGCTTTCAGAATTTCGAAACTCGAGCCAGAAGAACAGACTCAGGAGGAGACGAGTGGAAACTGGTACAGTGACCCCGATGAGGACAGGATCAATGACGATGTCTTCAGGCACACATCCTATCGTCCAAATAGCAACCACAATTCGGTTCTCGAGTGCGTTAATCAAATTCTCCTCAGGGACATGGAAGAGGATGAAAATGTGCTCTCCATCCCGAGGCGATTTAAGCACCGGGGAAAAATCGTTCGGTTCCAACCAGCAAGACTATCGGATATAGAATCAGTTGGTTCAGAAATGGAAAGGCGAAATTCTGAAGAAACTCCAGTCGATGGTGAGGGAGCGAATGAAACCGAGCCATCAGACAATGATACAGAATCTGGTGCATTCGAAGCCACTACCTCTGAGGACGAATTCGGAATGAGACTGGAGGAGCCTTCTGGTATCATCATCAACACCTTGGAACCTGAAACCAGTATAGATGAAGATGAGAAACTCAGACCCATTGTGATCATAGAACCTAAGGTCGAAACTGAAGAAACTGTGAGAAAATCTCTTTCCTTCCCTATTCCCCAAAAACCGAAGGGTTCTCCAAACTTGAGTCCCACGCTGAAGATGGAGAGGATTGAGGAGAAGACTTGTCTTCAGATGTCCTCGAAGGGTTTGACAATAGCGAAAAATCTCGACTATGAGGACATCGAATCGCTTCCAGAACTGATCTCACCACCACCAAAGACTCCACCTGCTCTTCCACCAAAGCCACAGTTCATGAACAATACTCTCATCTTGAAGAAGATTCCCAGTCCCTCTTTCTTGATTGATGAAACTCGAAAAAAACAAGGGATTGATTCTGATGCTGAACAGGGGAAGAAGTTGTTTGTCTTTGCTTCACCGATCAAGACTCCGAGTACTACGACTTCATCTGTGAAGAGTCTGAAGTTTGACGAAGAGTCCAATAAATCCAGTGGAAGTGAGTCGAGTCTCTGGAAGAATAGGTTCAATAATGTCAGGTCGTCCTTCAAATCCAGGCATGGATCCAATATTGTTAAAGAAGAGCAGAGGAAGATTCCCAGGGTGACGAATATTGTCAGGCACTTCGAGGAGTTCAAGATTGGTGGAGAAAATGATGATCGACTCAACGATCGAATCAAGCCTCGAGAAAGGTGAACATGAGGATTTTATCTGAAAGTATTTAGAAGATATATTTTACAAGATCTAGAATTTTAATTCTATTTTTTTTATCCACAGGCACGTACTTGTTTCGCAGTTCGACGAGGACTTCGACATCAGACAGAATTTCGAGGAGTTCAATCTGGACGATTGTGACCTTTCTGATGATCCGGATCGACCTGAAGGTGATGGATCTGAAACTCTAACAAACGTTGGGGTGATTACAGGTCAGACTGAGAACTCGCTGGTGAATAAGGACAATAATAACGTCGTTATTCCAATCGATGACCCTAATAGTGGCTACGACCACTTCTTGGAAGCCACTGGGCTTAGCACGAAATCGATCCTGACACCATCAAGGCTCCTTAGCAACCACAAGAGCATGCTTAAGCCAAAGGACGTCAAGTACAAGAACAAGATCAAAGCAAACGCTGTCCTTGAGAAACATGGTCTCACCACCACTGGCGCAAGTCATACCCATGTCAGGCACTGGACTGGGCCGTTTGTTTGACGATTGGCCAGAAGCGTCCTGCCCGTCGAATCTCTCCTTCGAGGATCGTCGCCTGCAAGATCGCCAGAATTTTAGCATTAATTACAAACGTTTAAGTCGATGTTATACCGAAGTGTACAGGGATTTTTAAAAAATTTATATTATATACATTTTTATAAGTCCTTAAAATCTGAAGATTTAAATTCAAAAGGTCTATTGATTTTAAGAAATTTGATTTTTAATAGATTTCATACTTGAATGATTATACAGATCCAATTTTATTATTTTAATAATCCTAGAGTTCCGATAGGATTTAAAAACTATTTTTAGAAAGGGATATTTAAAAGATTCTAATTTCTTTCAAATTTGAAAACTGTATTTTTTTGTTTGAATTTTTTAATTCGCTGTTATTTTTGTGTTAAGATCATTATTATTCTTTTCTTATCAAACTATACAAATGTGATGAATAAATAATAAACTTGTAATTATTTTATAAATATTTCTTAAGGTTTCTTTTCTTACACTTAAAATTGTAGAAGCAATCTGCTAATAATTTTTTTGTATTTATTCAGTTCTTAAAATTTATTTTCATAGTTTTTCTATGAACTATTTTACCTAAAAGAACAATTTTAAAAGATTTCTTTCGTGATTCTTTCATAATTTGATTTATACTAAAGGGCTCTGCCCGTGCACTGTTCTTAATAAATAAATAAATGATTTTTAAATCTGTTAGAATATTTTTAAATACTCTGAAAATCGCATCTCAGTCATTTTAAATCAAAGCTATAAAATATCTAAATTAATAAAAGTACCAAGTACAAATTACCTTTATGAAAGTTATAAAAGTAGTTTTATATTTGCCATTCATAAATGATAAAAAATTACAGTTGGGAATTGTAATTTGTAATTATATTTCAAAAATTTTTAGTGCTTTTGGCTTAGATATTTATTAATTTATTTATACTTTACAAAAGCATGAATTCTTTTTTTTTATAATTGATCCTTAAAGTAAAAATGTCAAAATTGTTGAAAATTTTGAATTCATATAGAAAACCCTGTACATTTCTCCAAACTTTACAAATTTTGTAAACCCTTTTTACTTTCATGTGTAAATATAAAGATGTTATCTTTTTAGCTTTGTCTTAGCTGTGACATTAATTATAAAAATCAATAAAGGTTAATTTTTTCAGAGAACTTATTATTAGAATAAATATCCATATGGAAGAGAAATGAGACTTTTCGCAATTATAAAACTAATTTAATCGTAAAGAAAATCCTCGTACTCAATGATCGCGAACTCATCAAGTCAAGAATAAAGGATATTTTAAAATCTACAATAAAAATTAAGAGTTCATAAATATATTTCGTGAGAATAAGAACGTGTTGTAAATACATTGTTCCTGATCAGTTTATCAGTTACTTATAACTTTTAGTCTAAAGTATAAATGTGATCTTCGAGAAGACTGACCGAAGGAACGCTTTCATCTTTCACAAAATCTCTTCGATTTTTTTTCACAAACACACCACAGACTTTCTCTATTTTTTCCTCGAGTTCGATTCGTTTCGTTCATGGCAGTACTCAATTTTCTTTCTATAAATTTACTGCATACTACAAAATATAGTTATCGAGTATACTTTTATATGCACGATTTGTGATGTAATTTGTGATGTAAAGCAACAAAGAACTACAGAAAAAATAATTATCCAAGAATTTAACATTCGGAAATAAATAATTAAACGCCAATTTTTAAATTAGCAAACCAGTTTTAAAATATTCTGCACTTTTCAAGTTTTACGTATTTAATCCCAGTACTTGATAATCCTAATATAAAGGCCCCGCATTTATAATTTATTCTCTATCGCAAATTTCAGACGTACATTTAAAAAAATTTGAAACAATCCCATGACGCGTGATTCTTACATCATATGTAATCTAGAAAAAAATTTTGTAAACTGCATTACAGAATCCTAATTGGGTTTACCGTGCATGGCCACTTACTTATAAATTTATCATACTTATTCATAAATAGTACTTGAATTCAGTTCGCTCTGAAGACATTTGATTAAATACATTCGCGAATCTATATTGGCAGCACCTACACATTTGTTAAGTTCATTCTCTTTAACAACCTGCACCGAAGAAACTGAAATTTCAGTAAGAACTCGGCGTCGAAAAATTCCTTCCCCAACTTAACTATCCTAACGACAATAAACATAAAAGCTAATAAATAAAGATTTTTTTCGATAATTTATCTTTACGTACATTTCTTAAAAGTATAATACTTAGGAAATTTTTATCACAAGAATCGTAAAACATCTTACACCTCGAAATAGAATTAAAATTTTAAGGAACTAAATAATATGTCTTGGAAAGCACGACACCCAATTTTTATATTAAATTAATCATCCCCATTTTTGTATTAATCAAGAGTACCAATAGTCAATAATCTCATCCTTTGTTCGACGCCGAGGTTCTTTAACTTAGATATTAACTCAACGATTGAGTGCATCATTTATAAGTTTTTTTATTTTTTTATTATAAAGTGCTGGATGGACTGAAATTAAAACCTGAATCTGAAAGCTCGTTTGTATACCACGTGAACGTATGATAGTGTTTTCTTTATCATTAAATATCTCGTGATTCGTAAACAACTAGAACATATGATACAAGTATATATAACTTCTACGAACTATAAAAATACAACGCAAGTCTATAAAAATACAATGCTCGTAATCATTGGTATCAAAATCTAAATAGGGCACGGAAGAGAAGATACATATATCTGAATAACGCATGTATCGTGCAATTCGTACTCGTTCACACCACAGAAGATGAAACGAAATTCTCTTTTGAGAGTTAATGCGAATCATTCACTATTCAATCAGGCACTCCATTATGCTTGGCTAGAGCTATATAATCGATACAGACGTACGCATACAGCTTAGAAACCATAGGCTTAAACAATTCGTTTGGCACGGTCGATCCTTCAAGTCTCTCTCTCCGCTCGGAAGTCGTAATGATACTGAAAAAATAGATTAATAAATACCCAAGTCTCTAGAGCTTTTGATTTTCATGAAGAAAAATATTCGATGAAATTTCACGACAATTTCCATGAACGTGAGGAAAGATTCTTAATTTGGGAAAGCTAGATTCGATTTTTTCTATCCCTATAAAAATTGCAATTTAACTTTCTGCTCTCATAATCATGTTCTTTTTTCTTGCTTTACGGTCTTTAGTTTCTTTCAATTCTTAAACGCGAATCGCCGTAAATAAATATAATATTGAAAACTATACTAAAGAAAAAAAAGATTAATTTTCATCACTTACAACTCTGTCCAACTCCTCTCGTGTCCGAAGCTTAATCACAGGAAGTTTGTTCTGTTCAAAAAGAAATTTATTTAATCCGATGAAATTTGAAAACTTTAAGATTTGTTATTCTTCGTTTAATATGAATGTAATATTGAAGCAATGCCAGAAATAGAACAAGAACTAAATTGAAATGCTGTATTAAATTCCAAAATAATTTAACCCTCCTAGTACCAGGTGGGGTCGGTTCCTGTACGTTTCTTGTGTATATCGGGTCGGATCCGACCCCACCTGGTACTAGGAGGGTTAATAAAAATATCTTACTCTAGTGAAATTGTTGTTTGTCAAAAGGAGAGGATTCAAAGTGAAAGGAACTCCATCCAACTCAGAAGATCCTGGTAATGTGCCATAATTTGGAACAGAACCAACAAGAGGAGATTTTGGTGGTCGAGGTGCTGGTCTCGTCGGTTTGATTCTCGCATTAGGACTAAGAATCTCGTAATCTCTGTCGCTGGAATCGTCTGAAGGATTTCCTGGACTGGCTTGATTGATTTGTGGGTAAATGCTGCCCGCTGGTTTTGGTGCGAACTTTGGTTTTGGTGGCCTTTCTGGAGCCACTCTGTGCGGAGTTCCATTGGATGGATTCGGCGATGGATTTGTAAACGATCTAAACAGACAGCAAAATAGAAATATACATCTTTAAAACTGATTTCCTTGTTTTAGGATATTTAAAATCATTTGGACACTCACTCTATATTTGCATAGGGCCTGGAACTTGGATCTTCCGTATTAAGATCGACTGTTTTGTAACAAAGACTGACGCCGTTTACTATGCTGAAATTAAAAAAAAATTAATAAGATTGTGGCACTATGAAAATTTAAATAGCTGTTAAGTGGAAGGGAGAAAGACACCTCTGTACGTGAGAGTCCGAGAGTGTCCGAGAGGCCCAAGGGCGGCACTTCTGTTCGATGCGTTTGCGGATGAGCATCTTGAGTAGCCATCAATTGTGTCTACCATATGAATATCGTGAAATCTTGTATCTTTTGTGTATTTAGTCAATATACGTTACTTTTTTTCTTATTTGAAAACTCAGTGTTTTTTTTTTAACTTAAATTGATTATCCCCGAACATTGATAGTCTAACAAAATACAATTCAATACTTTGTAGAGTTTATAAGATTCAAATTTCGTATTTCATTTTAAAAGTTCTAAATTAAGATAATATTGATTAAATTTCCCAAAAAATAAAATCATTGTCATAATATTGTAAATAATTATTCTTTCCGTTATTGATTTTGCTAAGTTTTGAATTACATATCTAAGGTTTTAAAACAGAATCACGTAACTTATAATTGCGTTTTGACTTTAATCTCAGTTATCTAGAAACTGATAAGACATTCCATGTTTCTTCATGACTTGTCTTTAATCTGCTTATATGAAGCCTCTCAATATAATTGACTGATATTTTTATAGATTTCCCACCAATTGCCAATAAGATGAGTTTTCGTAAGGCAGAAAAGCAAACAAGATTATAAAGTCATTTTCATTACTGTGAAATGAAACACTCCCACTTGGAAGTTCTTGATATTATTTATTTCACACTCATTCTCGCGCACACGCTTATATTGTTCTACACAAAAAAGGACATTTTTCATTATTGAGAAAGCTCTGATTTGATTTCATTGGCCAATTTTTCCAAAAAGTGGAAATTTGGCATTTTTGCAATCGTTGTTGCTTTTTGCCATGTTTACTGGTATTTTTAATTCATCCTGCCGACCAGCAAAACTTTTTTTGTAACAAGGAGACTTGTATCAAACATGGGGTAAATTTTTTATTATTGAGAAAGTCCTGATTTTATTTCATTAGCCACTTTTTCCAAATAGTGGAAATTTGGCATTTTTGCAATGGTTGCTGCATTCTTCGCAGTTATCTGGTATTTGTAATTGATGTCGACCAGCAAAAATTTTTTTGTCAAGGAAAACTTATATCAAACATCCGGAGCAAAGAACGGGGTAAATTTTTAATTATTTAGAAAGTCCTGATTGATTTCATTGGCCACTTTTTTGGCCAAAGTGGAAATTTGTAACTTGCAAATAAGAAAATATACTTTTGGATCGAAGACATGCGATAGGGAAAATAGTAATTAAATAATAAAACTCACCCAGCGTAGGTGAATTCAAATGGTGCTCTTCTCGTTCCTTTCCCAACTCTACTGCATATGATTATGTCTGTTACAGCTTTTGAGCACAAATCCTTATTCCTAATCTTATAACAAAGCTGCCTTTTTCTCCAAGCACGTTGCACTAAAAAATAATTAAAATTCCAGAATTTGAATTATAGAAAGCAATAAAAATATGAAATCAAAGTCTATGACAATTCTATTATTTAAATAATAATTACTGGAGTCAACTGTGTGAGAGATCATGCTATAACCCTTCGGAGGAGGTTCCCTCTCATCGATGATGGCGATCTCCTCAACCACACAGTGTGGTAATCCTTCAGTCTTTGAAAAACATATGTATCTAGTTTTTTTTTTAATAAACAATCCACTTTCACGCCACAAATCAGCATCAGCATCTAAATCATGGGTCCTCGAAACCTTTAAAAAATTGAAAATAACTCCCTGAAGTCTATCGTAGGCAAAAATAATAATATTGAGGATTATCTGATCAATAGTAATTTAGGAATAACTTACAACTGTGAAATTAGGAGGACATTTGTCTATGTCTTCAACAATACTAATGGCAGTGATGGGGCGATCATCTGGTAGAACAGACGACAGCTGATGGACCAGCATCTTGCTACCGTCTTTCTTCGACATTGTGTTGCCCTGCAATGATCATTTTCATTTTTATTTAGAAATTGTTTACTGGAATTGTAAAAGTTATGAGTAATTAGAGACTCACTATAAATTATATAACAGTCTGAGTAAGGTGAGAATAAAATGTCAGTGAAATTGAGAGACAAAAGGAGTTATATAATTTATGAATGAAGCGTTATTCATTTCTTTTACAGCATTACTTTGAGGCTGTTGAAAGTCTGACTTGCAATTCTGCAGTTTGAATTTATTTTATATCGAAACTTATTTCATTTCTTTGAACAGAAATCAAGTTCCGATGACTGAATATAAAACGTGTAAAATGTAAACTTAATTTAGTAACAATGAAATATTCAGAAGGATTGTAGGAATTCCAAAGGAAAACACTAAAAGGGAATTCCAAGTTAAATTTGGATCATGGAATATTGTCTGATGAAATAAGAAGCCGATTCTGCATATTCAGCATTTTGTTTCGATGGTGAAAGGACGCGTTTTCCTTCTCAAATATTTCAAATATTCTTTCTACGAAGAAATAAGGAAAGGAGTATGCAAAATCATGCGAACAATGAAATCAGGTTTATTAGCGACGAGAGTCATTCCTGAAAAATTTATGATTCTTAAATCATATGAAGAGTTAAACATTTAACCTGAATTCCATTAGAATTTTAAGTTTGAATACAGATATTAAATTTAATCGATTTCCAAGAAATTGTAAAAAGATTTTCAAAACCTTTTCGTAAAAATAAATCTATTTGCTCCGAAATGCAGGGAATGCATTTATGTATTAAGTAATTAAATGAAATGCTTAATCACTTCGAAAAGTAATTAAGAGGAGAATCTAAGGTTTATTCAATTGTATTATTAATATTTGTTTAGAACAGGTGAGACATAGTTTTTAAAAACAATTAATAAGATATTGATTTGTGAATCAGAATAAAAAGTTCTTCGACCTCGAACTGAATTTATTGCTCCAAATAACTAAGACATTTTTTTCAAAATTTGATTCTTACAAATGAATAACAATTAGGAAATGTCAGATTATAATTCCGTTATAAATTCCGTCATGCTTCACATGAGTCTGCAGCTGCAATCTAAATTATTCTAAGGAAGTGCTTTCGTCCCACAAATTAATGTAATCCTGTGCTACTCAAGCAAATAATAAAAGAAAGAAACCCTTAAAAATAAAATATTTCTGTTTAAATTATAAGTTTATTTTGAAGTACACATAATTAAAATCTTTATATTCAACAAAAATAAGCTTAAAAAATAAACTAGAGATCTGAAGTTTCTTAAACTTTGTCTTGACAGCAAGTTTAAAAACAATGTTATTGATTGTTTTTCTAGATCAACAGTGACCTAGTTTTCTGTATTCGATTTTAATGAATATTTGTTCATCAATAAATCCTACTTGATTCCAAAATGCAAGTAGAAACCAAATGATCTACATTTATCGTTTTATTGAATTGACTATGGCTACAAATGATCCCAAAATTAAAGATAATTCCAATTTTAATTTACACTTGAGACATTTGATCTCGAACCAAATTTTGCAACTGCAATCTTAATTCTAAGGAAGTGCATTCGCCACACAAATTAATGAAATCCTGTTCTGATAAAGCGATTATAAGAGAAAGAAAAGCTCTGCAAAAAACGTTTGTAAACACGAGAAGTATAAATGTCAAAACAAACACAAAAGGGAGAAGAACAATTTTTTTGTTCTCTTTCAGTTTCTTTTTTCACCGCAAGAAAATCTTTTTCTCGCACCATCATTGAAATTGGCAAAAGCAGGTCAAAAGGCACCTTCCTAGAACGTCAAAATGTTCCACGTTGACCCCTAGTCTCTCGTTCAATGTCCGGTCACTCGCGGACGAGCAAAATCCGATCGAATATGATAAAAAAATCAGGAACACACCAACTCGTCATGACGAAAGAAATGAAAATATTAGAAGTTTAACGACGCAATCACAGCTCCTATTGATCTCTTTTTTTCGCAATATATGTACCTCAGAACCGCTGATTCTAAATTTGAGTTCTATAAATAAATAAAATTCCTCCTTTCGAGACTCACCTACGTGCAGTAGGAATCTATAAAACCGACATTTCCTCGTCGTCTTGGCGACCCAACCTCTCTCGTCAATCTAATGTTTAATTAGTTGGAATTAGGACGTCACACTCCTTTTTCGGGTTCCTTAGGCTGACACAATATCGTACAAAATCACTACTTTATTCACCACTCAAAAGAGCCGACTAAATTCGCAACGGCGGCGAGACAACACGAGCGACGTTCAGTTTCGATGAGAGAAAGAGTTGGGAAACAAAAAGGGAAAAAAGTGACTGAGGGAGAAGGGAGTATGGGAGACAAAAGTTGTATGGGAGGGAGAGAAAATCGGTGGAAGGAAAATACAAGTTGGACGTAGAGTGCAATAGAGAGAAATAGAGTCTTGCGAGGCCTTGAATAAACAAGTAGCGGTATTCGACTTTACGTGGGCATGGTAATGAAAAACGGATACTTGATAATTTTTACGATAACTTGTAGCTAATGAATGGTATGAGGAATCGCGAGCATTCTTGTTTCTCAGTAATAACTTGAGTTAGTCCGTCGTTGGAGCTTTGACACCGATGACATCACCCACACCTTATAAGCTTGCTTGTATAGGTTAGGTACTTAGTCCAGGAACGTCTCACTATTTATTTAAGACTGGGCCCCACACCCTAAAAGGCCCAAAGGATTCAAAGTTTAAATTCTATCTAAATATTTATAATAAAAAAATGTAGTCGTAATAATTGACGTTAAAACTTCTAAATTTTATTAGTCAACCGGTCAGTACGGTAGATTTCTGGTTTGAAGTTCGCTAATGGGTCTTTCGATATAAGAACTGATAAAATGACTAAAACTGTAAAAATGATAATTTAGATTCTAAACATCTCTATTCATGTCTTATAATTAAAAAATTTCTTATGCTTTCCACATAATATATTTTTGCTAAGTAAATTCTTTCAAGAAAAAACACTTATAAAATAATGATAAAAATATGTAATAATTTCAGTTAATATTTTATAAATATTCGAATGTTAATTTTTGGCCTTATTTAAAAATATTTAAATCTAATAAACTCCGAACCTATTTCTTTTCAGGACAATATCAGATTATTCTTACGCACCTGGTATTATTGACTTCTGACTGCAGTTCAGTAGTTGTTCAATAAGCCTCTGCTTCCTATTCGTAATTTTCTTTTATCTCTGTTTACACGACTTCAATTTCTCTCAAACACCACTTTATAATGTTCTCTACCGTCTATTTCAATAAATAACACGAAGAAGATAAATAACTGATAAAGAAGAATTTAATCAATCTTCCTTTAAAAGAAATATTATCTAATTTTAAATCAGATGTCAATATGTTTTGATTGTCACAGTTAAATCTATACTAAAATTGCAAAATAATTATTAACAATTGCATTTTATTAAAATGAAACTAAAAGAGGACTATTTTAATAACACTCAATTTTATTAAGTAGAAAATAATTCTGAATAATAAATATGATTCATTTCACCTTTCCAAGTACGAATAGAATCTAGAAAATAGTATAGTAAACAAAACATTATACCGTTAGGTTAGGGGACTGTTAAAAAAAGTATGATACATTTGAAAATTCCCCCATTTGACGAGCGCTATCTGTCAGCCAATCAGAATCGCTTTGAAACCGATGCTTTAAAAAACGACAAATTTAACAAGGAAAAAGGAAATTTAATCTCTTGAATTAAAATTGTAAAAATTTTTTATTTTAAAAAAATATTGTTGGCAAGTATTTCTTTACTAATTATTAATTTTCATGATTTATTCTTGATTGCTCCTAGACAGGTTAGGTTGGTTTGGTTGGGAATATATACACTTAGCATAGCGTGGTGTTGGCAGGGTTCTCAACCGTACTATAATTATAGTACGCGTACTATAATTCGACCAGATGTACTACCCGCAATCCTGACCCA
>JBAGKK010016591.1:0-11714 GCA_037177015.1 Euceroptres primus
ATATATAATGTACACTTTAAATCATATTCTGAAATATGCCTACTATAAAATAAATATTTATCATTGCTGAACGCCTCTATCCTCAATAGCTAAAATGCATTTGGAAAATTAATTTCAATGTTTGACTTTTTTAGAAACAGTGAATATAATTAGCTAAAAAAATTTTTAAATCAATCGCTCTGTGAATTTTATTAATTTATAAAATTAGATAGAGGACGGTTTTATGAAAAGTCACAGATATGATTATGACAATCGAAGGCATAGTCTGCGATATCAGTTTAAGCACTCACAATTCGAAACTTTAACAGTTATTTGCAGTTTCTGTCACTGTCACAGAAAAATAAGAAATGCATCATTATTATTATCATTAAAACCGACCCGATCTTGCGTCAGTCACGGCTCCCCATAATTCAATTACAAAATCGTCTGTAAATCCAAATGCTTCTAAATCGGAATTGTCTATCGCCTCAGCAAATTCCATACTGTTTCGTTTCCCTTCTGAAAGTTCCCAAATTTGTGATGCTGAAATTTAAAAACAGACCAAATTAAAATTAAAAGTGATTCAGTTATTATGAAACCTTAAAATAAAAATCTAAAAGAAATTTTCTTTTCAAATATCGTTACTAACATATATTTTATCAAGAGGTCGAAAAACGGCTTGTCTAGATTGCTAGAATACTCAAAACGCTTTATAATGTCTTTCTATATGTAGAACTGAGTATGGGTGTTTCCGGTTATGGAAATTGTGACTCTCCTTTAAGGGTTAAAATAATGTTCTATGGCTCATTCTGAGCCATAGAACAGGCGGTCCTGATGTCGGGAAATTGATCGGATATCACTTTTTGGTTAACTTTTTTTCTTGAAAAGTAAAAAATCAAAAAAATCAAATTTTGGTTTTTTAAGGAAAGTACTTAACGTTTTAGTTTCAAACTGTTTAATTATATGGAAAAACAGTTTTTTATTAATGTAACAAGTTTGGCGAGTCTTAAATCAGCAAAAAAAGTTATTTTTAAATCTTTCTATCTATCTATATGTAGAATTGTGTGAAAGTGTTTCGACTATCCCGAAGAAAATAGTCTCAAAGATTTCCGAAAACAGAGTGGAAACCATTAGGGTAGATAGAAAAACACAAATTTTGGAAATTGAAAACACCTTAGCACTGAAAAGTTTCTTATTGGGTCCCTCATAACTTGTGTAAAATTTGAAATTAATCGAGTAATATCCTGAGGTTGGGCGCAGCCGAAATACGTTTAAAAAAATCGTTATTCGCAGATTTTTGAAAAAATCGCTAATGTTACTTTCTTTTTAAAATCCACTTAATATGCCTAATTTTTGTCAATTTTGGTAAATTTCTAATTTGACTTTATACATGAGAAAATTTCATTCTTATGGGCCCCTTAAAATGGAAAAAAGTTCTAGAAGCTCTGCAAATTAGAATAAAATTTTTTTGAGCCTTCAGAAACTCTGTGGAACTCAAAATGTTCCTACAAAAAAACTGGAAAGACTTCAACATTTGATATGACTATAACCTATTCCTGATTCAGGATATTACCATTTTAAATGTTGAAGTTTTTCTAATTTCTTGTAGGTAGATTTTGAGTACCAAAAAGTTTTTGGTTGCTCAAAAAAATTTTATTATAATTTGCAGAACTTCTAGAACTTTTTTTTTATTTTAAGGAGCCCATAAAAATGAGATTTTTTCCTATAAATTTAAATGAAAAATTCAGCAAAATTGATCAAAATCGGGATTATTAAATGGATTTCGAGAAAAAAGTAACATTAGCGATTTTTTTCAAAATCTGAGAATAATGAATTTTTCAAACTTATTTCGGCTCCGTCTAACCTCAGAATACTAATCGATTCATTTCAAATTTTACACAATTTAGGGTAACTGTCCCAATTACTGCGTTATCATGCTTCAACCTCTCTGTAATAGAATTTTTCTCTTATTTTGTATCGAAATTACAAGACTTTTCCGTTTCATCCGAAAGCATAATGTATTTTGTGCATACAAAAAAGTTGGCAAGTACGAGAGCCTAACGTAACGTATGAAAAAATTAAAAAATTAGACAAATAACATATTGTACCTATTACTGAGGTTGGAAAAGAACCGTGAACGTATTACTGTGAACTGAGCTATCTATTACTGCGGATTTAAATTCTATATATTTACGAGGACATGAATCCTAAATTAGCAATTCTATTAAATATTTAAGTCACCGGAGTGCTATTTTTTAAATGATTGTAGATTTATTGCATAATTTAACCAAAAACTTGAAGCGGAACTTAGGTTTTGTTTACATGATTGGTTAGGTGAAGCCTAACCAGTAACCATGTAAAGCTTAATCATGTAAACCACAGCATATGAAGAGCACCACAGTATTAGGGACATATTGCTTGAATTTCGGTCCGCGCAGTAATGAACGCCTAGTCCATAGATGTGTACCTATTGCTGCAAGCTTCATTTTTTATTAATCAAGAAAGTTACATCTTTTTTGTATTTATTCTATTCAAGGAAGTATTCTACTTCAAAGCAAATCATTTTCTTACTGCGTGCAAGCTTACGCAATAAATCTACAACCATTTAAAAAACAGCATTCCGGAAACTAAAACAGAAGAAAAATGGTGGATTTTTCACTTTTTATGAATTTTGATTTTTCAAATATTTATAAAAAAAATGTAACTACTTTGTCAACTACTTTTGCTATAGGGCCAAGTGAATTTTTATTTAATTATACGATTTTTTTGAAGCAACACTTATTTATCATTAGTTTATTCTAATCAGGAAAAAAATGTCAGTAATTGTAGTTGTAATTGTAATGGCAGTAATTTTTGTACTTTTACTGCAGTACAACTGCAGTAATTGGGACACTTACCTTATGAGGGACCCAAAAGGAAACTTCTCAGTGCTAAGGAGTTTTCAATTTTCAACTTCTGTGTCTTTCGATTTATAATATTAACCATATTCTACTTCCCTAAAGTTTCGTATTATTATTATTATTATTATTATAGAATTATCATATATATTGTTTCGAGTTCAAATTGATCTCAGACCCTTAAGGGACCTGGTCGTAAGGCCGCTAGTATGGACTAAGTCAAGTACAACGGCAAGTTATCAATCAGAAACTTCATTCTCGACAAACACAAAAATAATTTAAAATCAAATTATAGTCGCTAAATAAACTGAAGCTACAATCAAAAGTTTAAAAATGAAAAATGTAATCTCATTTTTTTTCTTTTCGGGAATGATCTGCCGTTTCAGCCCAAAAAGCGGTTAGCCGCTTTCTTCTTAGCAGTCCAAAAAGCATCGAACTATGCGGCAGGTGTTAAGTAAAATCTCTTTTTGGGCTGCAGCTAGCACCCATTGACCTTCCAGATCCTCCAGGTGCTGTTAACACCTAACGTGGACGTTCCCCGTGACTGAAATCACGATAGGATGAATGGTAATGTTTTCAAGCTTTCAAATCCTCGTGATTTCCTGCCTAAGTTCGCTATACTTTTGGATCATGGTTGTATAGCCTTCTTGAATGTTCTTACCAAGGGGAACCGTTACGTCGATGATTTGGACGTATTGCGATCACCCATCAAGCAACACAATGTCTGGTCTATGGTTAACATTAGTGTGGTCTGTTAGGATAGTTCTGTCCCTGTAAAGACGGCAATTCTCGTTTTCGAGGACTGTTACTGAAACATACATATAGAAAGACATCCACTCCTGAACTCATTGTACCTGAGAGTGTACTCTCACCGAGCTAATCTTCTGCAGCCATCAATGATGTTCTCGATGGATTCATTAGAATCACCACACAGCCAGCGCCGATCGTCCACGTTAAGGCGGAAAATATGCTTCTGGTAATTCCTGGTGCCGATTACCTTTTCCTGGATGGCCACAACAAACCGTTCCATTTCCGGAAAGAGTTCGCCTCTTCGTAGCCACAGGCTGGACGCTTCGCTGTCCACGTTTCATTGATCTTATGTTGCTGTACGGAGACAAAGCCATGTAATGGCTTTTGTCTCCGTTCCTGAGCAATTTGATCTGTAGAGGGAGTTAGAATGTTAACGCCATTAAGATCAGCGAGATTGAAAGGCGTATAGTTGGTATCTTCTCTACAGATGTTATAGTAGAGTGGGGTGTCACGCTTGCTGTTGAAATATGTGGTCAACTGTGTGATCAGCGATGCAGACAATTGACGGACATTCAGAACGCCTCTGTCCTCAGAGCAACGTGGTAGAACTGTCCTCTCACTTGCCGAACTTCTGTGGTGCTTTCGGTGCTTTGTTATTTCCGCGCGGATGATTCTGCTTATATTTTATAAGTCAGTGTTTAACCATTTGATGAGCCCAAAAGAGTACGCGAGAAGTGTGATCGCGTAGGTATTGATGGCCTTGACCTTATTGGCCGATTTGAGGCCAGTTTTCAAAACGGCTTTCAAGCGCTTGACGAAGGCTGTCATCAGTGCATCCTTAACAGCAGTGTGACAGGGTTCCAACAGCTGAAGTATACCTAGATATTTATATGACTCTTCCTTTGACATGGTCTCAATGAGCGTCTGATAGTCAAGCCTCAACTCTGCGTACACCACTCCTCTTTCTGTCCAGTTTCCTGCACTTGTCCAGTCTGAATTCCATATGGATGTCACTTGTAAACTGCAATAAAATGTCAAGTTATTTCTGCAGT
This sequence comes from Euceroptres primus, assembly GCA_037177015.1. Lineage (NCBI taxonomy): Eukaryota > Metazoa > Arthropoda > Insecta > Hymenoptera > Figitidae > Euceroptres > Euceroptres primus. The sequence continues at coordinate 4,679 of JBAGKK010016591.1, forward strand.
TTTTCCCTCGAGCCGGCGAACAATTTCAGGTCCTTCAAATAGGGACGGTGGGTGAGATTGTATCCACCTCTACCTTTCTTTACGTTGAACCCATAGGAAGTGTTGTTGAGTGTCCTACTAAGTGGATTCAACGCTAAGCAGAACCACAGTGCACTGAATGAATCTCCCTGGAAAATGCCGGTCGTAATGTTCAAGAACCTGGAAATCCTCGGCAGCCCTCGATTAAAATACTTGATTCCCGTGCCCCGAAGGAACATAGCGTGACTTAAGAATTGAATTAGGCGTGAATAGATCTTGTACGTCCTGAGGATCTCAAGAAAGTAATAGTGGGTTTAAAAAGAAAATGAAAAAAGCTTGTTTATAGTCTATGTGTGCCGTGTGCAGGTTGCGCTGATGTTTTTGCGCCTGCTTAACTGCAACACTAACGACCATTACCAGACCCTTGCGGTTCGCGACTTACGACAGCAGCCTTTTTGTTCTTCTGTGAGGATATTGTTGGCCTCACAGTGCTCACAGACCTTATCGGGTATAATTGCTGCAAGGCATTTATAGATCGTTGGAAAACATGCTATTGGCCTGAAGGCCGATGGACTATGGGCGTCTAGCTTCTTTGGAAGCATGTACGTGACTTTCTCAGTCATGAAGGAGGGCATAAAATCTGGGTGATCAAGTATGTTCTGATAGCACCTAGTCAAAGACCTATTTGCACACGTGAGGTATTTATACCAAAAATTGTGCACCATATCCGGTCCAGGTGTTCGCCAGTTTTTCGCCCTCCTCAACACTCTGGTAACGTCAGAGGTTATGGCGTTCGTAACCTGCATTTCCAGAATGTTGAGCATGAGTTTTATGTCGAGGTCAAGCCACGGTGCTTCTAAGTTGCTCTTATTATTTTTTCCCCAGACGCCCTCCCAGTAATTAGTCATGTCTTCCACATCTGGAACTTCGAATGTCCGACCTTGTCCTTGTGCTTTACCGATTGGTCGGTTGTCCCTTGGGCTACGAAGTGGTAGCGCATCACTGCTTCGTTTATTATTAGTATTATTATTGTTGTTATTAAAGTTTTATATACGAAACTCTGGCGAAGTAGAATATGGTTGAGACACTCTATTTCCGAAAATCTTTTGTGAAACTATTTTCTTCAGGACAGTCGATGTGAGGCATATGAGCTTATGATATGTGGTCACCTAGCTGGCAGCAATTGCTGCCATCAGTTTCTAGTATTTTTAAAATTTATTGAACATTACTATAATCATTTTTAATCATTTTTAAGTTTATTATTATAAATTTCACTAAAATTTTCTTATTTTAAAATAACCAATTACCAAAATAAAAAATAAAAATCTTTGAAATTTAATTATTCTACGAATTTGAAATATAACAATTAAGCCAATGTTTTCTTGTTCTTGAAAGTATTAGGTTGCTAAAGTTCTGTTAAATTTTGTGCTAGAGAAAATAGGAGAGTTGAAATGATTCTAGTTAGTATTTAAGATCATAAGAGGATACATCGACAGTAACTATTACATTTTCTTATTGTTGCTTAGGTATATACCTAAGTAGCATTCTAGAGGGAAACATTCTACCTCGCTACATCAAACGTGGCAAATAAATGCGTAGTATATGTTCCGATATATAAATTTTGCGAGTTCTTTAATAATTCAAACAAAAATATGGTACATGTAAAAAGTTCGCCAAGTTAAAAAAAATTGAATATCACAATTCGTAAGATAAAAAATAGTTTGTCAAGTAAAATATACAACTTATTTAAAATAAAGAAAAATTATGAAATACAATCTCTTAATGGAAGAAAAAATTTAATTTAAAAAAATATATTCAAAAAAAATTTTAAGGGTGATCAGCTCATGTAAAAAAATGGCGGAAATGGTGAAATTGCCGTAATTTCCAATTGCTTTCAGTCTCGAAAGATTCAGGTTAAAAAATGAGACTTTTGAATTTGCGTGAAGCTCAGAAGGAACTTGGACATTGCAGATGATCCGGAAAGAAGCGTTTTTTCCGAAAAAAAGTAATTTCGTCCGAAATCTGAGATGCAAAATCGAGTGCGAAATGTGTCAATTAACATGAGAACGAGCATGAGAGTAAAAACATAGGTGCGAGAAAGAGAGCAAGACTTGCAGCTGTTGTGTATTTTGGAACCGTAAGATTACTTTTCGCTTCAGAAGTTGTAACTACGTAGCTATCAGTGCTGCCAGAACGCGCAATGGGCGAGTTTTGGCAGTGCAGTTGCTATGTGGGAACGTAACAGCACCCATGGGAGTTTGGCATTTTAAATACCCGCCAAATTCCCATTGGTATTCCTACGCTCACACGCAGTAACCGTCCTGCGCAAACTCGGCCCCTGCACGTTCTGTCAACAATGCTCTAGGCTAGTAGTTATGCTTTCTTTCCACGAATATCAAAATGTGAATAAGAACAACAAGGTCGAAAATTTTACTTGAAAGTATAATTGCTTTGAAGAGATTTATTTATATGCAGCTATAATAAATATATAATTATCAATAGGCGATAACTCTTGACTCGATTGTTAACAGCGTTTTGCCGCTTGCAGATCCACCTATACAATATGTTATCGACTGTTGCAGGAAAGTTGAGCAGATAATAGTCTTCTTTTAATGTTCATTAGATTATTCTGAATATTAGAGAACTAATTAAGTAAACATAAAAACACTTGATATCATACCAATGAATTCGTCTCAAAAACATCTACAAGCCTAGATACTCTAAAAACCTTAATTACATTAAGAAAAAGTGAATAATGTTAAAAAATGGCATGAAAATTTTTTTACACAAAATTATACAATTGCATTAAAGTTGCCATAAAAAATTAGGATAATATTGTGCTAAACATTTTTTTGTAAACTCGAAAACAACAGAGATATTTAGGATTTAATCTTTGACCTCGATGAGGGAGCGCAAGGGGTCATCGGATTGGATTAAAATTTTTTACGGATTATCTTTTTTTCAAAAAGCACCTATATTAGAAATCTAATTTTTTCAATGAAATATTTAAAATTTCTGTAAATAATTGACGTACTTAAAATTCCTGTTGAGCAAATGTAAAAAATGATGCTCTTAACTTATTCTGTATGTTAGAATTCATACATATTAACAAATTATTCATCATTCATTATGAGTCATCAAAATTGAAAAATTGGAATTTCTAATCTTTGCTCATCTCTTCAGCCAAATCTATCTGACCAATTTGCATGAAAATTGGATGGTTTATTTGCAAAATCATATTCTTGATTTATTTTTAAGAATTTTTCAATATATTCATGATTTACAGAGAATATATTATTTTGTAATTTGATTTTTTATAAAATCGTAAATATCTATTAAAATTGTAAAGATATAAAAAAATTCTGGAAAATGAATGAAGAATATGACGTTGGCTGAAACAGTGAGCACTGAACAAAGATCGGAAATCCTAATTTTTTACGGTTTCCATAAGTGAGTCTTGCAATTTTGAAGCTGCGGACTTCCAAATAGGGTGAAACTTATTTTCTTTAGCCAGATCAGTTGGCGTTTAAATTTGATCAAAATCGTTCAATAAATAATAATTATGGTAGAAATCCAAAGAACGTTATGCATCCATGAATGTTCGAGATAAGAATTCTCGGTAGCATTTTTTTGTACTTGGTAGCGATTCGCTGCTTTAAAGAAGAAGGCCACATTTCGACAATTTTTCATTCCTTAAACTTGAAATTCTTGAGTTAGTACTTAAAATCCTGGGATCTCGATCTTCAATGATTAAACTCCATTATTTGGCCTACATTTTTTAAACTTAAAAAGCGTTTTAACTTTTCAAAACAAAAGCCTACGTTTGGACCACCTTATTATTTATAAGTTTAAATTACCTACCTAATTCGTTATCGTTGATACCCATGAAATTCTCTAAAATTGTATTAATTTTATCAACTCTAAGATTCCCTGCATCATCGTCCTTCTGTAAAAGATAAAATGCAATTATCTAATAAAAAATCAGAAGCATATATTTAAGATAAGTAGATACTTACTACTTTTTCTATTTGGACACTGCCGTCAGCCTTAAACCTAAGAGTTTCTTTTCCTGAACCATAAGCTTGTTTTTTGCCTTTTCTAGGATCTCCACGTGGTCCAATGCTTCCAAATCCATTTTTTTGAGGCTCTACTAGTCTAAGAGTGAACATTGCACCTTTAGGAATTTCTTTAAGCATTTTGGCAACTTCGAAGTGGCGTTTTCCAACCAGAGTCGTTGCATTTATTTTCTCAATGTGGTCACCAACTTGTATGAGTTTAACCTTATCAATTACAGAGTTTTCTTTTATTCGTTTAATAAATGCATAGCCTGCACCATTGTCGGTGATCGTAAGACCCAATGCATCATCAGTCTTCACTAATTCAATCTCTTTTGGCTGACCTGAAAAAAAGGATTGGAAAAGCTATAAATATATAAGCTGACACGTTAGGTATTAGGAATGTAGCTGAATGTACATTAGAGGGGCAATGCCCATAGGGTGGGGCTTTGTGAAAATTCGGGAGTCTCTGGTGAACCTTAATGTGAGATACATGTAAAATGATTGCACTCGCAAACTTGATTAAGTGAATAAGCGGTTAATATGACTTTCATTTGATATCCTGACTCTAAGTTATTTCGCGAGTTTACTCAGCGTGAAATAGTTTACATGGAGAGAAACGCACCAAAAGTTCGGAGAAGAATTGGACAACGAAAATGATGAGCAAGATGAACGTGAAAGGGTGAGGAGACAAAATGAGGACATTCTACAGGAACTAGCAGCAGCCAAAAATCAAATTGAGGAGTTTCGCAAAACCGCAGAGAAGGGGAAGCAGGAGGAAGAACGTCAGCAAGCATTGAGAGAAATGGAAGCTCAAAGAGAGGCTATAAGACGCCAATTAGAAGAGGTGAGGCGAGAAATCGAAGCCATGCAAGGTAATGGATCAGAAATTGGATCAAGAGGCGGTGAAAGCCAAAGAAGATCGGACGATACGAGCGAGCGCCTTTTGGTCGACACCAGGAAGGAGAAAGCAGGATTCACGGCTAAAAGGTATGGCCTATAGGGCGGAGTGAAAATGCAAAAATTAATCGAATCGTTTGAGCTGAGGGAAAAAAACGTGTGGATTGGCATCCGAAAAAGGTGAAAAAAATGTTTGAAATCTTTTATTATCTTCTGTTCTATTTTTTGATTTGAAAATTCAAAAAAATTTCAGCATTAGATCGCACGAATTTAAGCAACAGAAAATCTATGCTTGTTCTTGCTCCTATATCAATGTCAACTGGAAAAAAACTTATCACAAGAAGTTTTGTCAAGGAATACTATTAAAAGAGCGAGAAGAAAGCACCGTATCGAAGTCGCTAAACGTAATGTGATTGAAAGTGCCCCTGACTTTAGTTATTCATATTGACGGAAAGCTACTGCCAACAATTGACGCTTCTACTTTGAATAAATAAGGCAGAATAGTTATCGTAGTTGACATCTACTTTGATACAGCTGCAGTGAATTGTGGTCGTTCTAAGGGAGCTTGAGTTTTATTAGAGAAACTGATGAAAAAACGTCTAATTTGGTTGGCATGTCATCATCACTTCTACTAGGTAGTATGTAGGGATTCGTTTAAAGATGTTTTTGGTTCAACGAAAGGACCAAATTGTGCAGATTCTTCGACGTTTTAAGGACCTTTGGCCTAAAATGGCTCAAAGTAATTATGAATGTTGCCATATTAAGCGATTAAATAACAGTTTTAAAGACTTTACGTCTACAACAATAACTTTGTATCAACATTTCTTAACAAGGGATCTTCGAAACTTCTTCAAGAAGATTACCTAGAACTGTTAGAATTGACTCTGACCTTTCTCGGAGAAACTCCTCCTAAAGGTGTTCATTTTCGAAAACCGGGTGCTTTTGATCACGTAAGATGGATGTCAAAAATAATTTATGTACTTAAAATCTCCATTTTTCGAAGTCAATTCGAACTTGAAAAGAAGGAACTTTCATGCTGTTTTGAGTTTAGTTGGCTCATGCCATTAACGTGCGTGAAGGCAAGGATTACTTGTCCTATTACTTGTGCTGTTCTAGTAAGTGATATTTGCCGTAGAAGTTATTTTTCCGTGCACATATACCAAAAAAAAGTTGCCAAATGGGCAATAATTCCTGCTTACCAGGAGGCGAAATTATTAATGATAAATTTAAAATGCATTAATGATTGTGCTGAAAGAGCATTTAAACTTGAAACTGATTTTAACCAATGTTTGACGAAAGATGAAGAACAATACCAAGCTTTACTACAAAACGTTGAAAACAACAGGAAGAGAATTTCCGATTCAAGAAAGAAGCCTTTCATCAAGCTATTTGAAGAATCTGAACATTATACATGATAATAAACCATTTAAACACAATTTCAATTCAATAAAACTTCTTTAAAAAAATATAAAAAAAGAAAAGCAACATATGTAAGGTCGTCCAGTCTACAAAGTATTTGACTAAAAACGGCACTATTGTTAACAGTTGTTGCCTTCAGAACAATAAATAGTGTTTAAATAAACAAAAACGTTTTATACAGTTTTTTTGTTTGCAAAACCAATCCTCTTAATACAATATCTTGCAACAAACTTTACGTAATTTTGTAGTAAAATGAATTCTGTTTGTGTCAGAAGTATATCCCAGCTAACACACTAGTCTGAGCAGTAACAAAAAGGTAACAAGATTCAGAAAACCTATCATTGGTGACTTCCCTAGTGGTGACTATAGATTTCCCACCCAAAGCAGTAACATGTTACAGGCGCAGTAGGTAACATTATCATGCCTGAGTAGTCACATTTCAATAAAAACAGGCGGTGATGACTCTTAGTTACGGTGTCTGCCGCCAGATGTCACTTTCCTGGCTATCATCGCCCGCTATTACTAGAATGTGACTACTTTGGCGATATAATATACAGGGTGCGGCATCAAAATCCGGACAAATCGAAATTCATTCGAAAAAAATGTTTTTTATTGTAAATACACAGGTTCTTACAATTTTTATT
>JBAGKK010016602.1:0-11713 GCA_037177015.1 Euceroptres primus
TTAAAAGAGGTTCACTAGGACAATAATTTCGCGGACTTTCAAGGAAATCGGAGACAAAAAGTTTTTAGGCTGGTACAATTGACGAATTTTGCCCCATATGGCGCACTGCTGACTTGAAGTCAAGCTGGCAGTGCCAGGCATTTTTGAAGAAAAAAAATGCAGAGCCGTAAATTCGGCAATATTGAATTAAATTAGCCCTAAATGAGCCCTTAATTTTGACATAGTTTTTTCGATTTCACAAAGTGGCACACCAGCTTAACGTACCTTTTGAACGACCATATTTCATAAACTACTGAAGATACAAAATTCTTCTCTTTTTTTTTCTTTTGTTTTACGCAGAATTTTATCATCTACTATTGTTTTAGTTATGTATAATTTTTACATAAGGCACTCTGAAAACCAGATATTTTTCAAAAACTGTAACTTATCAAAAAATGGGTAAAAATAGTCTTCTTTGAGAAGTCATAACTCGCAAGCTATTAGGGCTATGACATTGCTTTTTTCAGATTTATATAAAATCGACTCTACTTTAACTCGACTCTGAGCCATTTGCATGTCAGATTAACAGGAAAGACGGTACAGCATGAAATTTGAAAAGTGCGATTTTTGGACACAAAATCGAAAAATCGGTGTTTTTCGGGAGGCCCTAACTCAGAAACTATTAGACCTAAAAACCGTTAATCCACGCATTTGTAATTTTTTGCACCTTTTTCAAAATAATTTTCCGGGTTCATGAAAGAAATCGTTCTAGCAAATTTAGGGTTTTATTTTAGTTCCCCAAATAAAGGCTTTAAGCAAAATATTTTCATTTCGGACTTATTTCTGGACAAAACTCCCTGATGTCTGAACTACAGTACTACATAGTCTTTAAGAATCCTCCAGATTCTTTCAAAATCTTCCAGGTTCTTCTCAAATTTTCCGTCATTTTCAAAAAAATTTCCAAATCAGTTGAAATTTTCTAGAATTATTGCAGACTGGCCCATAATATTAAGAAAGTTATAGCAAATAGAAACCTTAAAAAAATCAAAAAATCAGTTTTAGAGGAAATCGAAAAATCTGCTCACTAAAGTTGCGCACATTCTCATCACATGTCCACTCCAACGTGCGTACATATTTCTCAAAAAGCTTCAACTAACAAATCCTAGATTTAAATATTTATTCGATCCATTTTTGTGTTCAAATCTTAAAATTTTAGTTTAAAAAATTACAAAATTACACTTTTAATCGATAAAAAAAAAATGACGGAAAATACTCTACACCATTTTATAGACCTCCATCAGGGGAACAAATTTGGTCCATTGCGTTTTTTTCGTGTCTCGCGTCGTTCTCTCAGGAAATGCAAATTTCCGTTTGTTTTACCCACTTATTGTATTTTTTGTCCCTTAATTCGAATTCTACGTGGTAAAAAAGTCAATTTTACTCGAGAATCACAGGAGATAGGGGAAAATGCATCAAGACAATTTTGTAGAGCTCCTTCAGACGAGCAACTTTGACTTATTGCATTCTTGAAAGAATTAACAGATCATGTTGAGCTTTGACATACCTTTTTATTCTACAAAAAGTAAGGATAAGTTCGTTAACTAGCCATACTCGATAAGAATTCAAAAAGTTAGAGCTTTTTTCAAAATTTTGGAAAATCGAATCTTAAAAAATTCATAACTTTTAATCTCAGTTCGTAATATTATTGAAAATTTCTATAAAATATCCTAATAACATTTTTCGATTTGTCCAAAATTCAAAAAGTTACAATTATAAAAATAAAGTTACAATTTTTTTTTGCAAAATTGGCAATAAAGGTTCTGAGTAATTCTCAAAAAGCTTAATAAATTATCCCAATAACATTTTTCAATTCGTCTAAAATTCAAAAAATTAGAGCATTTAAAAATTTTGAAAAACTGTTTTTTAAGATATACCATATAGTAATTTTAATAAAACTTCTTGACAATTCTCAAAAAGCGCTGAAAATTATCTTAATAACATTTTTTCATCCGCCCAAAATTCAATAGGTTAAGGCATTTTCAAAATTGTTCAGTATCATGTTTTTAAAAATCCAAAAGTTTTAATCTCGGTTCCTTGTAGTTCTTAAAAAACTATTCATATTATCTCTGCAACATTTTTTTTTATCAAACCAGAATTAACAGAATTATAACATTCACAGAACAAAAAAAATCAAAATCAAATTTTTGAGATCATAAAAAATTTATTTTAATCTACGACTAACATTCATACTCATAACAAGAAAAGGAATTAGTTTATTTTTTTAACAAAGCTAAAAAATAAATATTAGGTTTTTTCACACGATCATTTTTTATTTTGAAGATATATTCGAGCGCGCAGCACGAGACTCGCGATGAGAATTTATTCCTCAAAGTCGAAGTAACTTTGAGAAAATTAAGTTCACATTCCTAAAATTACAAAATTTACTTACAGTGTACTTGACACTTGTACACTTTACAGTGTACTGTGTACTTGAGTACACATCATGAGGAGTAAACTTGACTCTGCTCGAAGGGCGATAAACGTTCTGCGCACCGTAGGCGTGCTCAAATTTGCGAGAGAAGCGTGCCATAAGGATCTCGCGCGAAGCGAGAGGTCCAGTTATATTGGAGCGCGATGAGCATACCGCGCACCCTAGGTCGAAGGGAGCCGCACAGATTTTTCTACTTGATAATGCATACATTGCTCTTATTCAGGGATGCCCAGCTAGGAGAAATTCCCGACCGAAACACATGGTGCGCTTCCACCTCCATTTCTTCTGAAGAGCTGGAGTGCTGGAAGAGTCGCGTAGTTTTCTCTCATCTAGTAATGTAGCCTAGTCCCGAAGATACGAAATATCTGAAGGGGTGCTTACGGGGCGACTAACTTTTCTATATAATATTGGAATAGCAACTAGAGTTCTAATTATTTTATTTCAATATTTTTACATTTATTTTCAATTAACCCGTCAGCGCTCCTGGGTGCCATATGGCATCGCTGCGAACGCAGACGCATAATTATTTGTATCGCTCGTGATTTTAAATTTCCCGCGATGCGACCGCTCTGTGTGTGTTGTGGAGGTTCCCCCACTCCTACCGAATTTTTCAAATTTTGGAATTAAATAAAAAAAATTTTAAATTAATTTCTGTCTGGAAAACCTTCTGTCACCCAGGGGCGCTGACGGGTTAAGGTAATTGAAAAGAAAAGTTTACAAAGTGTTTTTTTGTACATTATTTAATATTTTAAGATTACAGTTTTGTACACAAATGTTGAATGATACTTTTTGAAGTATAACAATATATTCACATTATGCACAAGGTAGGAAGATAAGTTATAGAAATCAAATAGTTTTAGTATAGTATACAATACAATTGATTAATTTGTCAATTCAACGAATATTACTTCAGTTTTCCTTTAGACACTCTAATTTATTAAGATTTAGATTTTACAATTATATTTCATTTCTATAACTTATCTTTCTACCTTGTGTACAATGTGAATTTATTGTTATACATTCAAAAAGTATCATTCAACATTTGTGTACAAAACTGTGATAATAAAATAATAAATAATGTACAAAAACAAAAATACTCTGTAAACTTTTCTTTTCAATTAACTTCATTGAAAATAAATGTAAAAATACTGAAATAATTCAAATTTTATACTGAAAAGTTAGTCGCCCCGTAAGCACCCCTTCAGATATTTCGTATCTTCGGGACTAGGCTACATCGCTAGACGAGAGAAAACCACGCGACTCTACCACCACTCCACAGCTCTTCAGAAGAAACGGAGGTAGAAGCGCACCATGTGTTTCAGTCGGAAATTTCTTTTAGCTGGGCATCCCTGCTCTTGTTAATAAATCATGTACCATCAGCTTCAAAAGTGAACTTCTTAAGTTCATTAGTTTCCGAGATAACGTCTTCCTAAACATTTTAAATTTAAATTTTAACAAATGCTAATTTCTGACTTTCGTTTTCACCTTTAAACACATAAAGGTCCAAGGAAACACAAAAAGATTTCACATATTTTTTACATTCGAGGTTTCATTATTTCAATTGAAGAAAACTACTAATTCAGATGGAGAGATAATAATTCCAAGACCCTGAGTGAAATTCAAGGACTTTTCAAGGTTTCCCAAGGTAAAAAAAAATTCAAGGACTTTTCCAGGTTTTGCAGGACGCTAGACACCCTGAGCAAACGGTAACGCGATAGTTTTTAACAGTAACGAGGTGAAAATTAATCAGAACTTTGAAAAAAGGGGGAAAAAGGAATAAAATTTTCAAATAATTAGGATTAATTACTTTTTCATTCAAATATTAGGGGGGTTTTGAGAATACGGGAATGACTGAATTCCCTGAATTTTGTGTTCAACTTGACAATATCATCGATCGTACGTCAATGCGTGTTGATGATTTTGTCAGAAAAAATCTATTTAAGATCAATAAAAAAACGGATAAATAAATTTTGTTTTATAAATAAAAAAAATTAGAATATTAATTACTTTTTTATTTCATCTTCTAAAATTTGTGTACCTTACTCCAAAAGCCCTGTGAATATAAAAATGAGATCTTCCTTAGTTTTCGAAAAGTAATTGAAAACGTACGCCAAGATAATACTCACGATGTCAGAGCGAGCTTAAAGTCTTAATTGATTATCCGCGATCGAAAAAATTTTTGCAATAAATTCCGCCGTTGAGGCTGGAATGAAAGCTTGCAATTTTTGGGTCCCCGGAATCATAATCGACTTGTCAAATCGTTCTTGTAAAACGGCTTCTTCTTCTGAATATTCTTCGAGTGTACAGAAAGCCTCATGAATTTTTTCCAAACCCTTTGCGAATTCAAATAAATCCTTGGCGTCCACAATTTAATTATCCAAAGGTCATTGTAGGCTTGCTTTAGCAGACCCTCTTTTAAGAGGGCTGTGTACTGATTTGTGAACTCCAAGCCGAGTGTGCGAGAAAGACAGAAGTATAATAAACACGCCTCCTAGGGCGGAGTTTCTGACTGGAAAAAAAATTTTCGACAACCAATGACAGTGGAAAGTCGACACACGAAAAGAATACATAAAAAAAAAGTTCTGTCCGTTATGTTTATAAGCCAGTCATTTATAGTTTGCAGCTCAAGACCCTGAAGAAAATTTATGGACCTAATCGAAATCACTGGGGGTAGTATGGCCGCCGTGCAACGTTCAGATTCAAGTGATCTCTGCCTGACAGTAAAAGAGATGCCTCAATGTATAGAATAGTACACTTCACATAAGCTTATCTTCGTCTAAACCAGACCTGGACAGCAAGGTGAAATTTCAGGAATTTTTCTCAAACGCCAGATGTGGCACTTCCACCTCTTCGACTCCTCTCTCAGCACAGAAAAGTTGGGATGGTGGTTGATACCGCGTGCACTCTTCTGACTCTCGTGATTCGGGATCTCCTGACGTAGATTCGGGAGTCCAGTACAGCAAAATAGACATCTCCAGCAGGGTGCTTTTAGGCTGACTTATGGAGTTTATGAATTATTTAATTTTTAATATAATTATGAGCCACACTATGAAAAAGAATTTATACTTATCTCCTAACCTCAAATATGTATTTATTTATGACAGGAACATTATGTGATTATTAATAATTTTTTAATTTTTAATTTTTTTTATAATTTATTAATATCTATCAAATTGCAAGTAGTAACAGAAAAAATTGTGACATGTTAAAGATATATATTTTAATAATATTACATAATATTATGTTATTACATTTTAATATCTCCTATTATACACAATATAATATTAACTAAAAATGAATCTTATAAAAGAAATAGTTTGAAAGCACAATCCTTCAAACTAAAACAAATAATGCTCTGAATAAATAAATTTTTAGCAACTTATAGTGAAGTTTCAGACGTCGCACTCACTCGTGCTTGACGCGAAATGAAGAATAATTTGCAATACATTCTTAACTCGAAATACGAAGTAAAATAATTATTTATTGCAGAAAAACTATATATTTATTAATAATTTACAAATTATTAAATAATAGTTATAATTATTATTGTAATTAATAATGATTATAATTACATAATTTATTAATTAATTAATCATATTGCAAGTATTAACAGAGAGATTCGTGGCATGTTGAAGAACATGTATTTATAAATCCTATTATTATGTTGCAATATCTTCTATTATGAATGATATGTTATCACCTGAAAGTTAATTATAATATATACACAGTAGATACGAAAAATGGCTCATAAATATATTAAAAATTAAATAATTCATAAACTCCCCAAGTCACCCTAAAAGCACCCGGCTGGAGATGTCTACTTTGCGTTACTGGACTCCCGAATCTACGTCACGAGAGTGCACGCGGTATCAACCACCACCCCAACTTTTCCGCGCTGAGTTAGGAATCGAAGGGGTGGAAGTGCCACATCTGGCGTTTAAGAAAAATCCCTGAAATTTCTCCTCGCTGTTCAGGTCTAGTCTAAAAGAAACTTATATTTGTGATCTTTGCACACATTCAGGTTCCAGAAATGATAACCCAGATGTTTAACTTTCTTCTGTTTCAAATTTTTATTATTTCTAGTAAAATTATAATTTATAATATATACATTTATCCGAGTTATCCATTTATCCAATTTTTTAAAAAATTGTGACAAAATCAGCTGTTTTCATTGAAAAATATTTTTCAAAAATGATTTTAATGAAAAATTGTTCAATTTATCCAAACAAAGAATGTATTTACTACCAATTTAAAAAAATCTAATCTCCACCAATCAGCTGTTTTCATTGAAAAATATTTTTTAAAAATGAATTTAATTAAAAATTGTTGAATTTATCCAAACAAAGAATGTATTTACTACTAATTTAAAAAAATCTAATCTCCACCAACCTTAATTTTGTATTTTTTATTATTAATCATTACAGTAAATTTTACTTAAAATTTACTATTCTCACAAGGAAAACAAGTTTTTGAAATAGAGAGAAAAAAAGACAAATTGCACAGTAGGATGTAGGGTGTATCTAAACAAAACTTTTATTTTTTTCTGCTCTCACCCACTAATCTGCTTTCATTTAGTGAAAAATGAATTGTCCAATTTTTTCAGATTTTAAACAACATTTTAAACCGCGATCCTGGGGCTTCAAACTTTTTGGGCCCAGAAAGTTTACAAGTCTATTCAAACATACGTTTAAAGAAGCACGTGCCTGACAAAATTCCTAATATTTTGAGTTTTTGAGCTAAAGCCCAACTCTCTAAGTTGAAAATTGTGTAAATGAGTCTTTTTTTAGCTGGTCAAATGATAAGCTACTACTCCTGTTTTGTAGTTTTCAATAATTATCATTATAAATAAACATATTTTCATTCTAAGTTGTTCACTTTTAGTTCGAATTCTGAAACTTGAAACTAGCGACAGAATTATTCTTTGATATAAAAGGCTATTTGCTCCGCAAGATTAAAGAAAAACCTGTTTTCTTTCACATATTTCAAAAGTTCAAATGATAAGCTACTAATTTTGTTTTGCAGTTTTCAATAATTATCCTTATAAATCAATATATTTACGCTCTATGTCTGTGCAAAATTAGCGCAGTATCTGACATTTCAAATCAGTGATAGAACCATTGTTTGAGACAGAAGGCTATTTTATCATCAAGTATAAAGAAAAACCTCTTTTATTTCACATATTTCGAGAGTTCATATGATAAGCTACTACTCTAGTTTTGTAATCTTCAATAATTATCAATATAAAGAAAAATATTTACATCCTAAGTTGTTCACTTTTAGTTCAGAGTTCTACCGAGAGTTCAGAGAACTACCGATAGAATTATTGTTTGAGATAAAAGGCTATTTGCTCCTCAACTGTAAAGAAAAATCTGATTTATTACACACATTTTAAAAGTACAAATGATAAGCTGCTACTCTAGTTTTCTAGTTTTCAATATTCATCAACGTAGATAAAAATATTTACATTCTAAGTTGTTCACTTTTAGTTCGGATTCTTGAACTTGAAACTAGCGACAGAATTATTCGTTGCCATAAAAGGCTATTTGCTCTGCAAGTACAAAGAAAATCCTGTTTTATTTCACATATTTCGAAAGTTCATATGATAAGCTACTACTCTAGTTTTGTAGTTTTCAATAACACAGGCCTACAAAATTTCAAAAAACTAATAACCCAGAAACGAAACAATACTTACCCGAAGGTTTTTTATGCGCTGAATCCGAATCCGACCTCAGAATTGCTCCATCACCTCATGTTTTTGAGATATCTTAACCTAAAAGAGCAAAAAACACGGTTTTTTGGTTCAGGGTTAAATTATATCGTGAATTAATTTTTTTCTAGAAACTCGTTACTGCATCTGAAAGTACCTCTCTGACCCTTCAAAACCCTTTTTGAATTTTTCAGATCTTTTTCTTTCTTGGAGATATCATTCAATGAATTTGAGTACTTTGCCGTTTTCTTGAATACAACCTTACCGAAAAAAAGTTTGTCCCTCCGGAAAGCAGAACCAAAACCCATAAACCGACAACCCATAAACCCAATACCTATGAAGAGATGAACAGGTTTTGGGTTTATGGGTTGTGGGTTTATTGGTTTTGGTTCTGCTTTCCGGACGAACTTTTTTTCGGTAAGGTTTTATTCACGAAAACGGCAAAGTAACGATTTCTCCAAGAAAAAAAAAAGATATCTGAAAAATTCGAAAAGGGTTTTAAAGGGTAAGAGAGGTACTTTCAGATGCAGTAACGAGGTTTTAGAAGAAAAAAAATAATTCGCGATGTAATTTAACCCCGAACATAGCAAAAAACCGTGCTTCTTGCACTTTTAGGTTAGGATATCTCAAAAATCTGAGGTGATGGAGCAATTCTGAGGTCAGATTCGGATTCAGTTCACCAAAAACCTTCGGATAAGTGTTGTCTGGTTTCTGGGCTAAAAATCTTGTCGGCCTGTGTAATTATCAATGTGCATAAAAATATTTACATTCTAAGTTGTTTAATTTTAGTTCGGATTCTGAAACTTGAAACTAGCGACAGAATTATTGTTTGACATAAAAGGCTATTTGCTCCAAAAATATAAAGAAAAACCTGATTTATTTCACATATTTCGAAAGTTCAAAAGGTAAACTGCTACTCTAGTTTTGCAGTTTTCAATAATTATCGTTATAAATCAATATATTTACGTTCTGAGTCTGTGCAAAATTAGCACAGTATCTGAATTTTCAAAACAGTGATACAATTATTATTTTAGATAAAGAGAAATATTATTTATTCTAATCATTTCCCCAGTTGAACTAATAAACTACAACTTTAGTGTGTTTTTTTTTAATTTGGTCAATTTGCACTTCAGGTTTGAACCGTTCTTTGCAACAATTATTTTTTTCTTACATAAAATGGTTTGTTGAGAAATGTAAATGTTTTTTTGCTATCTAATTGCCATTAAAATTAAAAATATGAAACTTCAAATTCTGTTTACTTTCAATAGTTGTCAAAAAAAGTGTTCTATAAAGTATATATCATTCGAATCAGAATTACATGAAACGTACAAATCCATTCAGTGTCAGAAAACGAATTTTTTGACATTTTTTCTCGAAAAACAGAAACGAAACATTCTGTTTGGCAAAGCAAGCTCAACTTGAAAAAATAAATTTAAAACTGTATTCAGGGAAATGTCTTGAATGCTGTACCGAGCCAGATGTTTGTATTTCTTCCGTTTGTTAGCCGCTACACAGATCTTACAAGCCTAAAACGTAACGGAGTGTGGTGAAGGGTATGCAGAGCAGTGAGTGGGCGGCCCAAACTGGCTGTTTCACTGTTTAGTCACTAGTATCAACACTTTCTCTTGTTAAATTTCCCTGAATTTCCCTCTTACATTTCTCTCATGGAAGTCTCTTTTTGACGCTAAATTAATAACAATTTATTTGCAGGATGTGCCAACTTTTTCATAAAGAATGAATCTAGGATTGTTGTTTCGTGAATTCTTGAAAGAATCATTACAATTCGAGATATCAGTCTTCAAAGTCGGGCTAACTTTAGACCGTGATATTTATTATTTAAACAACTAATTTTAGAAAATTACAAAACAAGAAGCATAATTTATTCCTTTCTTAACTTAGATATACCAAACAATAAGCATTTCGTTTCATAGTGTAAGCGAAAATAGATTTCTACGAAACACACCTTTCTCGGTGTTCCCAGGTTAGTACACAGCCCTCTCAAGTACTCCTCCCACTCCATCGCAAGGACCTTTGCAATGCGAAGTCGCAAAGAAATTCTATTCTCCTTTGCATCCGAAGTCAACTTCATGATGTGTTAAGTTTACGAAATTTTTTGGATTTTTATATTGAGCTACTGATCCCTCAGAAAAATAAATAATTTTTTCTATTATTTGGTCTACATTTTCTCTCAAGAAAGACATTAATTTCTTTTTAAATAAATGCTTCACTGCATTTCAGAAATTTTAGAGCACAATACGGTAGCAGTGCATTTATTTCAACAACAAAAAACTAATGGCTTTCTTGAGAGAAAACGTAGTCCAAATAGTAGAAAAACTTATTTATTTTTCTGACGGATCAGCAGCTCAATATAAAAATCGAAAAAATTTCGCAAACTTACATCATGAAGTTGACTTCGGATGCAAAGGAGTATGGAATTTCTTTGCAACTTTGCATTGCAAAGATCTTTGCGATGGAATGGAAGGGGCACTTAAAAGAGCGGCTGCTAAACCAAGCCTACAACGACCTTTGGATAATCAATTCATGTGGCATTCTGTGCACAAGAAGAATATTCAGAAAAAGAAGCTCTTTTACAAGAACGATTTGACAAGTCGATTACGATTTCAAGGACCCAAAAATTGCATGCTTTCATTCCATTCTCAACGACGGAAATTATCGCAAAAATTTTTTCGAACGCGGATGAAAGTCCAAAACCAATTAGGGTAATAAGACTTTAAACCCGCCCCTTACTGACTGACATCATGTGTATCGTCTCGGAGTACGTTTTTAATTTTTTTTTCGAAAACTAAGGGAGATTTCATTTTTATATTTACAGGGCTTTTAAAGGACATTCTGAACTATCTACAAAAAAAAACTTTTAATAAAATCAAATATGAATTTTTTTCAAAAATTCAGTTTAAAAATTTGTTTTTGAAAAGTCTAAAAAGGTTTTTAAAATTTTATTTCAAAAAATATTTCTTCAAAACTGCAACTTATTATGAATAATGTTAAAAAAAATACATCTCAATAGCCTTAAAGTCACCAAAGTTATGAAAGCTGAAAAAAAGGACCAAAATTTTCAATTTTAAAAATCTCCTAATTTTTATGATTTTTTCAAAACTTATTTTCGGGATTTTCGTTCAACACCTAAGAGAACGGATACTAGAAGTTTCATCAAAATTACTAACAATAAATGAAATTCTTCAGATGATTTGACATGAAATTGCTGAAGAAAAACTTTTTTTGTATTTGTTTATGATAACAGAGATGATAAAAATAAGAAAGTTGCTGAAAATTTTGAAAAAATATTAACAATTCCCTTATAGTATCCACATAGTATCCCTTCCGTATCATGCATAAAAAGCTCAAAAAAATAGCAAGATGAACATTTAAATTGTTCCAATTCGGATTCTACGTTAAAATTGCCATTAGAAGGTCATGGAGTAATTGCAATAGTTTTTTTTGCAGCGTTAAAATTTTTAAAAAATGTCATTAACTTCTGCTGAAGGTGACTTCAAGCGCATCCATAGTCGCTCAAG
>JBAGKK010016612.1:0-11710 GCA_037177015.1 Euceroptres primus
CCTTACATTGACACGTCAATGTAAGGCAGCACTTAGTGCTGCCACGCGCCCACCGGAAGGTTAAAGCAACCTATCATTAAAAACTTCATTTTCCAGGTCAGCGACTTGACAGCGACTAACGAGTTCCTCCTAGATCAAAACGCGCAGCTCCGGATGTCAGGGAAACGAACGGCGAACGTGACTGCGGTGACAGTTCCAGCAGTCACCATAACAAATACAGTGCCACCATCTCAGGCACCAACCCCTCAGCAAATGGTGAACGCAGCCGTTGCAGCCGGCACTCTTCGAACTGTCACTGCCAGTGTCGCTACGGTTCCAGTTAGTCTAGCCACAGTAGCTCCAGTTTCTATCGCCGCCGTCTCCATGGCTCCAGTTTCCATCCCACCACCTATCGTCACAATGGCCCAGCAGACCATCACCATGAGTGGTTCTGGTCCCCAGCCGAACAACCAGCAACCACCGAATTCTCAACAACCTGCCAGCTTACCCCTTTCGATATCCGGAGCAACTGCTCCCTTAGTTTCTTATCCCATCATGACTCAAGAACTCAGGCCTGTTATGCAATAAGTTCTTCTCTGAGAAAAGAATCTTTCCTAGGTGTTGGTTCAGTCAAACCTAGGTTCAAACTTCGTTTACGAGAAGAGTTTAGGATTTTTTTCTCCTTGATGAACATTGGATTTCCTCTTTGTGATTTTTATAGTCGTTGAAGCAATGCCACTCTTGCTTATTTCACAATTTACAGTTAATGTCGCTGAGATTGTCAGAATGAGGGAAAAGCTCTCGATTTGGATAGATATATTAGTTCTAGTTGAAAGATTATTCTATGTATACTACATATTTGTAACGGGTTCTTAGATCCTGGTAGAAAAAAATTTATATCGTACAGGGCACACGTAATGATCCTCAATCGTTTCAGCAGCTTCGCTGAAATCGGTATTTGACTTAAATTTTCAAAAAAAACTTACATCTTTATTAAAAACACTAGATTCAGAATTTAATTGATTTAGATGGAACTCAATAGGAACAAAAAGATGGTAATTTAAGTTTACCTCTTTCAAATTCACAAGAAGAAGAAAAAAAATTTATATCGTACAAAAAGATGGTAATTTAAGTTTACCTCTTTCAAATTCACAAGAAGAAAAAAAATTTATATCGTACAAAAAGATGGTAATTCAAGTTTACTTCTTTCAAATTCACAAGAAGAAGAAAAAAATTTATATCGTACAGGGCACATGTAATGATCCTCAATCGTTTCAGCAGCTTCGCTGAAATCGGTATTTGACTTACATTGTCAAAAAAAACTTGCATCTTTATTAAAAACACTAGATTCAGAATTTAATTGATTTAGATGGAACTCAATAGGAACAAAAAGATGGTAATTTAAGTTTACCTCTTTCAAATTCATTACCAACTTTAAAAGTCGGTATCACACTTACATTATCATCACATGAGTGTATTAGTATTTATTTTTAAAAAACTTCAGAGAGAAAATTTGCCTTTTGAAAGGCAAATTAAATTGAATAAAATTGAAAATTGAAAATAGAAATTGAAAATAATTGAAATATTGTCTTTTTCTTTCTACTACTTAGAAAATATATTTTTTTAAAGATCTTATAGGGTTTAAAAATTGCAATTCTTATACTTTTAAAAGATCTTATAGGGTTTCAAAATTGCAATTCTTTAGAATTGAATATTAAAATAGTTTCTCAGCGATTAAAAAAGTAAATTTTAGTTCCATTACCCGCCTCTGAATGTGTAATTTTCTTAGGCATTGCGTTTTTAGCAAAAACTCCATGAATTATTTTCCTTTCGTTATTTTTTAAAACTTATACAGGGTGACAACAAATAATCCGGACACATATTTTCTTATAGAATTTTATCTTATCAAAGAAATTAACAAAAATAATATTTAATAGTGGTTATATGTACTTAAGTTACAACATACGTAAATGTTTTGACAGTCGTTTTCTTTTGCTCTGATGCAGAGCTTCAAACGATTCGAAAAATTTTAAGGTTTTTTCTGCGTTTCACAGTAAGGCAAAAAAGCGTCTGTGGACAAATCAATTTTCAGACTAAACTACTCACCGATTTAGAAGTTTTTTTTTTTTTAAATTAAACTGTATTAAATTCCTCTTCGTTACAACGGAGGACATTTTTGAAAAATCTTCTCAAACCTTTTTTATTTAATAAACAAAATGAAAAAAATTTGACTTTTCAAGACTGCCATTAAGTCAAAAAAATTTTTTTGACACAGTATGCGTAAAATGCGTTTTCACACACCCATATTAATGTGTAAAACGGCTTATTACACACCCACTAATATGGGTGTGTTAAAAACGCATTTTACGCGCACTGTGTCAAAAAATATCGTATACAACTCGTGTGTACGATATTTTTAACTTAAAATTAGAAGACGTTAAGCATCCATTCCTAATTGTTTATAACTATTTAATACACATACGAAATTAAGGCATTTTTAATTATATTTTAATTAATATATTCGTTTTTTCAGCAGAATCAATAACTAGTATGTTGCCAATGCCTTGCTGTTTTAGTTTACACTTAGGCATCAATTATTTATTGTTTAAACAAATTTAGTTAACAAATTAATTATTTGAGTATTTTTCAATATAGAAATTTTGTTTTTTCAGCAGAATCATCTAAAAACATCTCAGAGATAGTCTATTGTTATGAAGATTCGCAGTTAAACAATAATTGTACATTATTTAAACAAATTCAATAAACAAATGTATTTGTTGTTTTTTCAGTTTAAACAATAAACAATAGATGCCTAAGTGTAAAGTAAAACAGCACGATACATAGGCAAAATATTAGTTATTGATTCTGCTGAAAAAACGAAGCTTATCTACTCAAAATGGCCAAATAATGTTTATTAAATTTGTTTATATAATACACGATTGTTTTTCCAGTGCAAACTATTACAGCAGAAGGTCATTGGTGAAATATTTCTAGCTAATTCTGCTGAAAAAGCTAAATCTAATTAAAAATGCCTTAATTTCGTATTTGTAATAATTTCGTAATTATTCGCAATAATCGTAATTTCGTTATAAACAATTAGGAATTGATGTTTAACATCTTGTAATTTTAAGTTAACATTATTTTATTTCCATTTTCTCCTAAAAATATTGGTTTAGTTCATTTAAATGTGAGAAATAAGGAAGATATAACTTTTGTTCACTAATTTGTTTATAAGAATTTAAATTTTTGTTTTATTAAATTATTACTGCTAGACGTCATTTTTAATGAGTTTTTGCCTCGACGAGGACCATTTTTGGTAAAATAAAAAAATTTTTGACTAAATGACAGTCTTAAAAAGTAAAAAAAAAATTTCATTTTGTTT
Organism: Euceroptres primus; assembly: GCA_037177015.1. Taxonomy (NCBI): domain Eukaryota; kingdom Metazoa; phylum Arthropoda; class Insecta; order Hymenoptera; family Figitidae; genus Euceroptres; species Euceroptres primus. The sequence goes on from JBAGKK010016612.1 coordinate 3,362, forward strand.
ATTAAATAAAAAACTTTTGAGAAAATTTTTGAAAAATGTCCTCCATTGTAACGAAAAAATCGTCCAAGTTGGATGAGTAGTTTAGTCTGAAAATTAATTTGTCCACAGACGCTTTTTTTGCCCTACTGTGCGTCTCTCGAATAGACATTTTGCTCGTCACTTAAAACCCGGATTGCTTTAATAATTTTGCATTTTTACGAGATCTAACGAAAGGCTAGGTCTCTAGAAACGTCCAAGTGCTATTTTCCATGCTATTCAAGTATTGAGAATATAGTAGCCGTTGATGAGAAGTGAAAAAGTCGAGAAAAACCCATCACACCTTTTTGTTTAGCTTTTTTGTCTCTTAAGTCGATACCAAATCTTGCTGAAATGTTAATACTGACTTCTGAAGTACTGTTGCAGTCAAAGAATGTAAAAACTTGGAAACTCAGTGTCAGCTAAACCGCAAAACGACTTATAACATCAAGAAATGTAAAAAATGGTGTGATGAGAATTTTTCCTTTTCATTTCTCACGAAAGGCGACTATAATCTGCGTACTTAAACCCCGTTGATTATAACAATTGAACCATCTTAGAGGCCTCATATAGTAAACCTCTCAAAAATACGAAACCATTAAAACAGTTCACTTTGAAAGAAATGGAAAAAATGTCTATTGAAGAAATACGGCAAAAAGCTTAAAACTTTTCCAATCGTTTGAAGGTCTGCATCAAAGCAAAAGAAAGCGAATGTCAAAATATTTACGTATGTTGCAACTTTAAGTACATATAATCAGAATTAAATGTTAGTTTTGTTAATTTGTTTGATAAGATAAAATCATATAAGAAAATTTGTGTCCTGGTTTCTTGTTGTCACCCTTTAAAAAAAACGTTAGATACTCATCGCGCGTAATAAGGCCAGCCGTAATATGGCCGGCTTCACGCTTGACTGGTTCTCCCCCCCCCCCCCATCCATATATGCGATCCTGAGAGTTGACATAAGAGTGCTCGCTCGTCTCTTTAAATCCGGTTCAAACTGGATTTTAATAGTACCCATTATAGTGCCGTTTACCCCCGAGGCCGGCCTTAGTAGGCGCGATAAGTGTATATCCAAAAAATAACAGTTCAATTCAGTAAGTGAGACAATCTGAAATATTCGGTATTTTTTGCTGAATTTCCGGGTAACATTGCTTTTTCTACAAAATTTTAGTAGAGTAGAAATAAATTACGCATAAGTGCATAATTTGAGTAGTATAGTAAATATCGACGCAAGTACAAATTTAAGGAATTATTTAAAAGAGGTCATCGTTTAAAATAGAATTCAAATACTGCTGCGCCATAAATTACGATTGTTCTGTATGCAACGCTGTAAATAGTATTTTGTTCAGATTTATATTTCCTAGAAAGAGTTTTTATACTTCCATTATCAATAGATAAGTTAAATATTCTTATACGATAGTGGTATTTTACGCGTTAATTGAGGTTGATTAAGAACGTTGATTGAGAACCTTAGGTTAAAAATGCTGATGTTTTAAAATCGATTCTAATAAGTAGATTATTAAAAAAAAGTTATTGTAAAAAACCAAATAAATACATGCATGTATCTGGTTTCAATTATACTTTCCAGTCTTCAAAATTTTTAACATTAATTTTATTAAAAGATATATTTTATTTTTCGTAAGAATACTTAAATCAATAATTCCTTCGAAAGTTTTCTTCTATTTCATCCAAACATTCATTTTCTCGTGTTTCACAGCTTACAAGAATAGAATTCAAATTTCTCACCTCGAATCTATAAATGCATGAGACACTTAAATATAAAAAAACATCATTGATCACAAAATATTTTGAAACAGAATACCTGGAAGAACAATTATTTGCAATTTAGTCTTAACCAACCAATTTGGTCTTAACCAAATTCTTCAAACTTGCTTCTAATATTTTAGAAATAAAAATAGTACTTGGAAAAAAAGTTCGGGGTTTCAACCCGAATTTTGTGCAAGTTTGACGAACTTTGTTTGCGGTAGTGATAGACTTCTTATATTCGAAAATCTACTATTCATAAAATTTCTAAAGACTTTCTAAAACTTAGCTTCGTGTTGATACAATTTTTAAAATACCTACATCTCTCAACGAAATATATTTACAAACCTAAACGTACAATCTGTAATTTACGCACTTTTTGAAATTTAATACAAAATAATTACTAGGAAAAAAAGTGACGAACGCGTCAATGGAAAATCATTACCATCCGATATGGAAAAAATAAAATTTTAAAAATCAAAATTGAAATTTATTGAAACAAAATTAAATTAGAGTTTATTTGCAGCCTTTGAAAGATTTGGGACTGCCATATAAAGAGATAAGACAAAATAAAAATTCTCGTTCTTTATGCAAAAAGTAATAGCAAAGACTGTAAAAAATAAGACTCCATCTTAATTCTTAATAGAATTAGAATTAGACTTCTTAAAAGACCTTAATTCTCTTAAAATCTTAATTCTCGCAAAAGAAATAAATTGTTATAGTAAAAAAATGGAATTCTGCAAAAAAGACATTAACATCCTGTTTAATTTTCGGCTAAAAATCTTCCCTCGAAGTCAACTTCGAGAGAAAAACACGCGTTACGCTCTGCGACAACGACGTGATAATAATCAGGAGCTGTGGAAGATTTTTGATTGCAGCTGCTTTTATGCAACAGCAGGTACGGATTTGAAAGATTTGTTTCTTAACCAGTATGCACCAGCCAGTAAGACAGTGCAGCAGAATCCTACTAAAATTCTTATCTTCCAGTGTTGCTTATAACTTCTCAGAACATTGATTACTTTTATAGCTTGCTCACGAGTGTCACGATCGCTGCTTGAGTTTTCGATTACAAAATTTGCCATGTCTGCCTTTTTGTCTAGAGACATTTGTGCGGAAATACGCAATTTCGCTTTTGCTTCTGTGCAACCTGATCGCTCCATCAGTCGCTGAAGCTGGAGGTCTTCTTCGCTGAAAGAAAAAATTTGGTTACAAAATTTAGGTAGAGAAATTCAAAGTATACCTGGATTCAGGAAAATATTAAAAGTAGAAACACGAGGTTTGTATGTAAATCAATAATTCCATATTAAATTATTCTCAAAGATTTGTTTCAAAGTTTGATCGGGAGAGACTTTGTCATCAACTGACGGAGTTTATTCTAAGTTTATTGAGATGATAACAAATGTTAACTGTTAATAAACGAACCAGGTAACGACGATGACTTTGTACAAATATCCAAGCATATGGCCAGTTTCGAAAAGTAATGGCAAATCCATAACTATGAAAGGGTAGCCTTTGAGAAAGCATTTAAATGCCTGCCAACCCATTTCCCTATATATATGAGGATGCGTTATGGCATTTAATTTTTTCCTTCTCTCAACATCGTTGAATATCAAATCACCCAGTTTTACTCGATCAAGTTCTCCATTTTCCAGAAACACTTCTGGTCCAAACTCCTTTTGTATTTTGTGCCACGCTGGCTTTCCTGGTTCAACAACTATACACAAAAAAGCATTGGAATTTTCTAAATATTGTTATTTCAGTAAATCCTCATGAACTATGTTATTTCTACAAGTCAGTAGAACTGTCAGACACATCAACAAATTTGTTTGTTTTCAATTTTTGGACGGCAACTCAAGGCGACGCGAAAAATAAAATTATTCAAAGAGAAGCAAAATAAATGAGTCTTAATGAAAAACTAAATTTCGCTTGGAAAAAAACCTGCTTTCGTAAAATCGTCGTTTCACGAATGCAAATTGATGAATGTGAGGACTTTGATCGTATGAAAAATGTATTTTGAGGTGCACTTAGAAGATGAATTGCAGAAATAATTGAAAATTGGGAGACTTTTGAATAATTAGCTGAGTTTTGATTGTTACTTTAAATGATTATACATTGTTTTGAGATATTAGGAACAACAATCGTTTATGTCATTGAGCGAATTCCTAACCTTTTCGGGCCACGACGTCGGCATCGATGACAGGTATTCCATGTTCACGCATTATAGCAGCAACGGTGCTTTTGCCAGTGGCTATGCCACCTGTCAGCCCAACAATAAACATTTTTGTTGATTATTAAATTCTTTAGAAAACAGGAAAACGTACACTTTGTCAGGTATACATTATAGAACTTTGGATTCGTCGATCTGCGTTGGTGTTCAGCAAGTGTTGAAATCGTAGAAATATGTATCAGGAATAAATGTGTCGGTATTATAGAAATCTTTTATTTTTCCTCTCTCCCTATGGTTTCTAATTTAAAAGTAAATTTGAAAAATAATGAAACTCTTTATGCAAATTCTATGATCTATTTTAATTTTTATGCATTTTTATTGAAATAAGAGTGAGAAAGTTAAAAAATTACAGGTTAACCTTAATTTAAACACAGCAACCCGCCGTGCACTGAGTTCGGAAAGAAACATTCTTACAGGTGGGAGGGGAAATCCCATGGCTCAGGGATTTTTTTGTTTTGCCGACAAGTGGTTGCAGTCTTGCATTTATTTTTTCAAATGTGGAGTAGCATGGCATAAAGACATAAACCCAGAAACTGAGAGTAAAACGTTTTACTCTTTTGAGCTTAGAACATTTTGTAAACTTAAAATTGAATTTGAGGATTTGTTTAGAACAGAGTGAAATAATTATTTATGATCAGGGCTTTCAAAACTTGACCAGTTGGAACTTCCCACAGTGGGAGGAAATGCACTTTTTTCGTTAAAAAATATCCAGAGCCTTCAATTTTAGCCCGATTTTTAATTTTTTTTTAAATTAAAGAGAGCTTCACGGTGAGAATTTTTGTCTCCTCTATTTGTTTATGAATAATTTTTTTACTCAAAGTATAGAAAAACTGAAATTTGTTACATAACAATTTTTTACGCTTTAATAACTGCTTAGGTAAACTTCATATTGCCTTAAATGAATGTTTTGGAACTCACAGAATACAAATAATTTTTTTATTATTACATTTAATTGTTATAAACAAATTTTATGAACAAATTGGCAAATAGTCTTATTATCGGTAAAAAAAATTCTTTTTGTTAAAAGTGCTTCGTATTAATATAGGAATGATATTTAATCACAAAAATAATTGAAAAGTTAATAATAACCATTGTTATAAACAATTCTTTTAGCAAAATATTTAAATTTAAGGTTTCTTCAAATTGTAATTTCTTTTAATTGCCGGAACGCCTGCAAGTAATTTTTAAATTATAAATCTTTGATAATATTTGGTGAAATATAACAATTAAAATTTTTATAAACAAATTAGATAAACAAATTCGAAATTTTGGCCCATTCGCGTAGAAAAAAAAAATGTTTTTTGCACTGAAAATGTTTCAAACTATTGAACGAGTTACTGCTAGGCACAAAAATATTTGAAAAGTTTACAATAACCATCTTTATAAACAATTCTTGTGGCAAAATATTTAAATTTAAGGTTTTTTCAAATTTTAATTTTCTTTAATCGCTAAAATGGCTACAGATATTCCTAAAAATAATGTATCTTTGATAATATTTGGTAAAATATAACAATCTAAATGTTTGTAAACAATTAAGATAAACAAATTCCAAATGTTGTCAGTTTCACTTAGAAAAATTCCATTTATTGGACAAATATTAAACACAACAAATTGTTTTACAATGGCCTAAAATTAATTAGTACTTACATTTATTAACACAAACTCGCAGAATTAGAAAACTGAACAAATAAAGAAAATAAAAATATAATGTAATGCAGAAAAGAATACAACTGTGAAAAGAAAACTCTTAGTCCAATACATGTGTTCCTGAAAAAGAATATTAAAATAACTGAAAGTTATTAAAACAAAATATACTATGAATACGGAAAAGACTTCTATTTCTCAATTTTTCAATTGAAGAGGAATTTTTTATATAAAATTTGTTCGTAAAAATATTTATAAAAATATTTAATAATTTATTTTTATTAATATTTGTGACTAACTTAAGCTCACAATTTAGTCTAAAGCTATTTTGATTGAAAACCAGATTTTTTGCCGCGTGAAACTGCCGAAATTTGAAATTTGTTTATCTTGATTGTTTATAAACATTCAGATTGTTACATTTTACCAAGTATCAAATATATATTATTTTCAGGAATATCTGTACCCATTCTGGCGATAAAAGAAAATTTAAATTTGATAAAACCTTAAATTTAAATATTTTGTCACAACAATTGTTTATAACAATGGTTATTGTTAACTTTTACAATATTTTTGTGACTATCATTAATTCGTCCAATACTTTAAAACATTTCCTTTGCATCAAAATTTTTTTCTACCCGAAATGGTCAAAATTTTGAATTTGTTTATCTAATTTGTTTATAAAAATTTTAATTGTTATATTTTACCAAATATTATTAAAGATTTATTATTTTAAGGAATACCGAAAGTCGTTCTGGCGATTGAAGGAAATTATAATTTGAAAAAAACCTCAAATTTAAACATTTTGCCACAAGAAAAGTTTATAACAATGGTTGTTATTATCTTTTTAATTATTTTTGTAATTAAATGTCATTCCTACATTAATACGAAGCACTTTTAGCAAAAAGGAAAATTTTTTTACCGCTAATAAGACTATTTTCCAATTTATTCATAAAATTTGTTTATAACAATTAAATTGGAATATGAATGATCTAAACAAACTTGGAGCAAGACTCCAGTTGTTTCTCCTTTTTTTCCGACCGTGAATATGATTTCAAACAATCTTAAAGAAACTTTCCTTAAAACAATTATTTCGGTCTTACGGTCCAATATAAATTGGACCGTAATATTGGACCGTAAGACCGAAATAATTGTTTTAAGGAAAGTTTCTTTAAGATTGTTTGAAATAAATTGGAATAATAAACAAATTATTTGTATTCTGTGAATCCCCAAACATTTATTTAAGGCAATATAAAGTTTACTTAAGCAGTTATTAAAGCGTAAAAAATTGTTATGTAAAAAATTTCAGTTTTTCCATACTTTGAGTAAAAAAATTAATAATAAACAAATAGAGGAGACAAAAGTTCGGACTGCGAAGCTCTTCAGAATTTAATACACTTTAATTTTTTTTTAAATTAAAAATAGGACGAAAATTGAAGGCTTTGGATATTTTTGAACGAAAAAAGTGCATTTTCCTCCCAGTGTGACCCCAGGATGTCCTGGGGTTAGGTTACTCATAAAACCGAGGGATGTAAATAGTAAATAGTAAATATCAGTAAATGAGTAAAACAGAGTTTTTGATAAATCTCTAATTTAATCTCCACTGGATGTCCACATTTCCAATAATTACCAAAATATCGTTCCTGCTAAAAGTGAAGTATTGAACTACATATATACTAATTAAACAAAAAAGTCAAACATTGTTTTTTAAAATTTGAAATTATTTTTTAACCGTTCAATAGATAGTTTAATAACCTATGAATAAATAAAATACCTGTAAAAGCCTCAACTTAATTATTTTATTCAAATTAAATTAATTAATTTATTACAAATAAATTTGAATCAACTTTCCCAAAACTGAACAGAAGTTGTTAAAGGTTGATATTATTACGTTTATTCCCACGTCATGTTTAGAACAAACATTTCTCCACCTTTATGCTTTTTTGTTAAATTAATATTAATGTTTCTTCTAGCTTTCGTATTCTAATATACAGTATTTTGGATACTGTATATTAGTATACTGATTTGGAAAAAGAAGTTTTTTCCAAAATTGATTTCCAGTTGCTATTTTATGCTAGGTATGTGGATGATTCAATTCTTTGTGTAGAAGCTAGCAAAGTTGAAAGTTTACTAAATTGTTTTAATGACGTGCATCCCAGATTGCAGTTTACTGTAGAAATGAAAAAGGACAATAGAATTAATTTTCTGGATTTGATGTTGATTAGGATTGAAGATGGAGAGATTATTTCTGATTGGTATAGGAAACCTACATATTCGGGACGTACATTGAATTTTTTCTTGAATCATGCTACACAAACTAAAGTGGGTGTCATAAAAAATTTAGTGGACAGAGCAGTGAAATTGGCGGACCCAAGATTTCATGAAAAAAATATTGAATTGTGTAAACAGATTCTTTATTTAAATCATTGTCCTATTAGTTTTATTGAAAAACACATCAGTAATAGAATCAAACATATTAAAAGGTGTAATAATGATTCTAATGGTAATATTGCTAGAGAATTTAACAGGTTTAATACTGTGGTTTTGCCATATTTTGGAAAAATTACACAGATTTTAAGAAAGGTATTGGAGCAACTTAATTTACACATGATTTATCGTGTTCCTTTTAAAAGTAATAAGATTATTAAATTGGGAAAAGATAAATATGATAAACTTGATAAAAAAGGAGTTATTTATAAAAT
>JBAGKK010016623.1:0-11709 GCA_037177015.1 Euceroptres primus
GAAAATGTATTAACTTCGTATGGAAATTGTCGATTTTCTTGAATTTTTGGAACTTATTAATTAGGGGTGGGTTTTTGAAATCCGAGCGGGATGTTTGGCCACCAGCATTATTTGGGGGGACAAATAGGAGATTTTTTCACGGTGTTAAATATATAAGATTGTATTTTCTTCTGGCTTTTTTGGTCGATTTCCCCAATTCGAAAAATCGTTTATCAATAGGGGTGGGTTTTAGGGGTGTGAGCGAGGTTTCTCAACATTTGAAAATTTCGTCTGGTGTTGACTGCTAACGATTAGACTTATTATTTTGTTGAATATATATTTACTTTATCAACTTTGTAGTCGACATTTCCGTCGCATCTTCGGAATTCAGTTTAGGGGTGGTTTCTCACCCCCCAAATTTAAAAGTTAACGATTTTTTTGCATATAATGCATTTTTGGACTGCCAAAAACAATTTCAGCAAAAAAAAAATTGGTTAAAAAAAATTTTTTTTTTATCGTTCATTTGAACGTTCAGAACTTTTTGGTCATGATATCTTGCAGTAAATAAGAGGATTTCTTAAAATCAATGATTTTTCAATACCAAGCGGAATAAATGTTTTGCTGGACAAGAACTTTTGAGATTAAACTGCTCCTTACACAGCTAACTCTCAACGTAAATTGAGATATCCAGAATGTACTTGAAGTTTTAAACGTTCAAATGAACGAAATTTCTTTTTCTTAACTCAAACTTCAAATTCAACGTTTTATCAAAATGAATAAACCAATATTTTAGAACAAATTTGACTTTAAAACGAAATAAAATAAAAATTTCATTCATATGAATGTTCAGAACTTTAGGCACATATATCCAGGGACAAAAATTTGGGCTTATTTAATGTAGAATTTTTGTTCCTTTTGTGCTATTTATCGGAAAAAATTTATCTAGTAGATTATCAAAATTAGGATATTTTCAAAACTACAGTGTGAACTTATGAGATCTGTGGTTTTTGGAAAAAATTGTTCCAATATCGGAGTTAGCGCATTTATATACCCATTGTGAACAAACTTCAATCGTTGGTTATCTAATAAAAATGGAGTTTTTATTAGATAACCTAATAAAAACCTAATAAAAATTAGGTTTTTCCAAAGGAAATAAGTTGAATTTGAGGAATTCCTACTTTCAAAATTTATTAAATATATTAAATACAGATTTCTCGCTTTATGATTATGTAATATATTTTTTATCTTTAACTTTGGATAATTAGTGACAACTGCGATTTGCTTCTTCTAATTATGAATGATTATATATATAGAATACATATGCATAATCGAAATTTAATTTACAATGAACTTGAAATATTGACAGAAATAGTTGTCAAATTTTAAGCAGGTAGCGACATTTTTTATGTCGTTCATTTTTACATTCTCATCATTTGAGAAGGTATTTTTGACATCCTTCAAAAAAAAAAAAACGAAAGCCGAATTCGGACCCATTTCAATAACTCAACAAAATACCGAAGAAAAAAATGAAAAATGAACTAAATAGTAATTCTCGTATATTTTTAATTAGAAAACATTATAAAATATTTTCTATTTCAAAATTAATGTTCAACTTTTCCAAGCATTTTTAAGTTCCAAATTACGCATAATCTATGAATAATGAACTATGGGTAGTCACTATGCAAACAATTATGCATAAATTATGCATAAAATGTTGCAAACAAATGGCAACTAGTTTTCAACTGTTTCCAAAATTTTGATACTTTTAGATTTATTGAATATGCATAATTTATGCACAATTTTTGGCATAGTGACTACCCATATAGTCCAGTCATCTGGTCGAGAAAATGGTGTAAATCTGGTAAAGTAAAAAAGCCAAAATTTTTTTTATAAATTGCTTCATTTTGGGGTGCATAATATCGCTTCAGGTTTTGTGACAAAGTTTTTGCCCAGTTACCAGGAAAATTTTTTGAAAAAGGAGCAGAAAATCATATACCTGTGGTTTGTTGCTTTCCTGTGCATCGAAAAGGAAAAATGCATTATACAAAAAAGAAAGTAGATGAAATTCTGAGAAAAACTAAAAAAAAAGTCTTCTAGGACCAGTAGTTAAAAAGTTATGGTCTTTCCAAAAAGCTAGACTAGTTATTATCTGTAATTTAAAACAAAAAGAATATCCTAACTGTAATAGATCTCTCAAAGTTGACCCTTTTTGGCCTATGTTTAGGGGTAAATAACATGAGTTCAATTTTTTCAAAGTAGCTCGTTTCCGCATGAATTGACATTAAAAGTGCCACAAGATGAATGAAAGTACATGAAATTACACGAAATTTTAAAATAAGAGAATGTTCTAATCTCATTAGTTTCTGATTTACGGGCTTCCAAAAATTCCGGGTTTTTTTCATTTTTTAGCCGAAAATCGGAAAACTGTGTTCTTTAAAAATAACTCGTTTCCTAGATGCTACAGGAGAAATTTCTACGAAAATTAATTATAGTGGATTAAAATCTGCGTAAATTAAATAAAAGAATTTCATAGCCTTAATAGGTCACGAGGTTAACCTTTTAACTTAAACCCTTTCTCTATACTGATACTAAAGTACATCGTGAAACGTAACTATGGCCATATTTTAACATTTCTGTGGCTCAATTGATTAAAAATGAATAGTTGAGTCATTTTTATCTATAAACAAAAAATTATTTAAACAAATGTTACCTCCTTGTGCCTGAAATATGCATTTTTCGGCATTTTTGAACTACAATTTCTTCCAGGAAGGCTTATTGCAAATTAAAAAATACCAATTCGATATTTACTGATATTTTATGAATAAAAAAAGAAATGTTTAAACAAATGTTTCCTCCTCGACTTCAAATATGCATTTTTTGGCATTTTTTAAATGCAATTTCTCTCACGGACTCTTATTATATCTTAAAAATATACCAAGTCGATATTCTCAGAAATGCCAAAAAAATGCACATTTGAGGACGAAAAAGAAAAATTTGTTTAAACATTTATTTGTTTATTTAGAACATATCAGTATATATCGAATTGGTGTTTTTTTGTAATAAGCCTCCTTGGGAGAAATTGTAGCTCAAAAATGACGAAAAATGCATATTTCAGGCACGAGAAGGTAACATTTATTTTCTTGGAAGGCCGTAAATCGGAAACAAATAAGGTTAGAACATTCTCTTTTTTTTTAATTCCGTGTAATTTCATGTACTTTCATTCATTCTGTGGCACCTTTAATGTCAATTCATGCAGAAACGAGCTACTTTGAAAAAATTGAACTCATTTCAATTTACCCCTGAAAATAGGCCGAAAAGGGTCAACTTTGAAAAATGATAACTTGCGATCTATTATAATTAGGATATTCTTTTTTATTTTAAATCACAGATAATAACGTCTAGTTTAATTCATCTATGAACCATTTTGTGATGTGTGACACGCCGGATCCGAGCTACACGCAAGCAAAAAAAAAGTTGTGATTTTTAGCAAAAAATCAAAAAAATTGGGTTTTTTGGAAAGACTATAATTTTTTAATTATTGGTCGTCGAAATTTTTTTTAGTTTTTTCTTTTCGATGAACAGGAAAGCAACAAACCACAGGTATATGATATTTTGCTCCTTTTTCAAAAAATTTTCCATGTTACCGGGCAAAAACCTTGTCACAAAACCTGAAGCGATATTATGCACCCCAAAATGAAGCAATTTATAAAAAAAAATTTAATTTTTTACTTTACCAAACAAAAGTACCAGATGACTGGACTAATAGTTCATTATGCATAGATTATACATAATTTTTTACCTGGGGTTCCACTTTCTTTTCTAGTTACACGTAAGGGAATGTGATACATTATGACGCTATGTTCTCTGAATGAGGGTTATAGCGCCCTTTTAAAATAATTTAAAAATGACTAAATTGATTTTATTTTACAAAATAAAATTTTTACCTTCGTTTACATCAATGCTCCGTTATGTCTTATCATTTTCCAAAGTTACAAATTGATTCATTTTTTCGTAATTATAGGTCTGCCGGCTGCCCAATGTAATTTTTAAAATATGATTACTAATTCCAATGACTACCATGATACAAGTTTTACCTGGTTTTAAATACGCGCGACTTATTATTTAAATAATTAATGTATCGATCTGTAATTTTGGGAAATGATAAAAGACATAACGGTGCACTGATGTCAACTGCGGTAAAAATTTTATTTTATAAAATAAGATTAATTTGGTCATTTTTAATTATTTTAAGAGAGTATTAGAACCCTCCTTCGCATAAGATGACGTCATTATTACATGCCTTTAAAATCCTAAATTTTTAGTTTTATTTTTCAATATTACGTCTAATTTCCCAATCATTTCATATGCCTACTATAACTTTTCATTATATAAATCATCCCAGAGATATGTCTATCAGCAAAATAAAAATGCGGAAAAATTCTTCTCAAACTTTAACATACTTTTGCTAACTGAAATCTTTGTTTATGCATTCTTTGAACCTTTCCTTTCTCCATTGAATTACATCGTTGAAAATAGTTAATTCTCTCGATCTCTGATCTAAAGAAGCGCCGCTCTAACTTTTTCAAAACATTTAAGAGGGTCACGAGTTTTAAAGAGTTAGGATAGTTGAATAAAGGAGAATCAAGTGCGGAAGAGGAAAAGAACGATGGAGGGCAGTCTAGTCGAGAAGAAAGAGAAGATGGAAGGACATAGTAAAAGAGAGAGAGAGATCTAAAAGTGCTGAAGGATGTGAGCTGAGAGGAAAGGGGGGTAAAGAGACTTTACTGAGAAAGTTTCATCGCGAAACGCGCGGACATTTCTTGGCTTTCTCGCGACAGCCGACCGTAAACGTAAAGCATCTTCAAAGAGGGCCGGTCTAGCTCTATTAACATAAATTGAGAGAGACTGCGTGACTATAACACCTAACTTTACAACTATTTTTATTATCTTAACTTTATGCAAACGTTTGCGCCGGTGTTCGGTCTCGTGAAAAAAGCATTCTCTCCCACAGGAATTGTCAATGAAAAGAAAAAAAATAGAGAAGGTGGAAGAATTGCTCATGAGAGGATAAAAGAAAGCTCATGAGATAAGACAAACTAAAGGGTGAAAAAAAATCTCATGAGAGAGTAAAGGAAAGCTTTCATATAAGTATATAAGATATTGTGTCTAGAAGGTTTTTATTTCCGAGAATCGTTTACGATTTAGACTTTTAGAGAAGTGGAGAAACTTCCCGGTGAAGGTTCTTCTGTGGATATCACGAAGGATTTTGTAAACGAGGGAAAATATGTCCTTATAAAATGTCCTTTGTATTTCGCTCTGCAGTTTCAGTGATCATCTGGTTTTCTGCCGTACTTACTGTTGTTGAAAAGATTCTTTAAAACTGCCTTGTTACATTTATATCTCATATTGCTTGCATTGTTCTTCATGTTTACTTCAAGTTGTTGAGATTAAAGAAAGAGGATATCATCTCTGGAGATAGCATTGAAGATTGTAAACAATTTTTAAGAGATTGCAGTCTGCAATCTCAAAGAAATTAAGTGCTTCTAAATGTTGACTTATATTTCTTGTTTTTCCTGTACAAAATCTTATTCTTTTATTAAAGAAAATATCCAATTCCTTAGCTAAAATTTCTTTTCCAATCATTTTTCATTATCCACCAATAAACCGTCAATCAATAAGCATCAATAGTCTTTCTCGACTTTCATTAAAAATTTGACAAGCTGTTGACTTTTTTCTCATTCAAGATGATTATCAGAATCATCAAGGATATTAAAAGCGTGAAGAATGAGAGGGTAAATTTTTTTAAAATGATATCCGTTACGAATGGGGGTTGATAACGAGAAGGGACGGGCTCTTCGAAGGGAAACCGAGTTTCAAGATAAGGGAAAAAACGTATAGGAACTTTCTGTTATTATCTGTCTTGCAAGTGGTTCTAAAAGCTCGTAAGTTCTTGCTTCAATCGTCCTCGAGAATGGTGAGTCTGGTATCACAACGATGATAGGTCCGCAAGGAAATTGAAATTGATAGCTTCTCCATAAGCGAGGAGGTTGATTTGTGACATGGCTTGTGCCTTTCAGACGATACCCTCTTGGCACTTACGTTACGTAGCGATACCTAATCGCCTTCCAGACGCTCACTGAAGTCACTTTAAGCTTCAAAGCGAAATTACATATTACAACCAACTATAGAACTTAGTGACTTCTCAGAAAGGCACATTTCCTGTGACGATCTATGAGCAAACTGACAACGGCATAAACTTCACGAAGTAGAACGAAGAAGCCTACAATTTTTAAGTACATCTTTTAAAGAAAGTGGTGCAGTAGGTAAATAATTTCAAAATAAATTGCACTGAAAAAAATAAATAGTTGGGCAGACTAGTATCTGCAGTATCTACAGTATCTACAAAATTTTATTAGTTGGTGTAACCATTTTATTAGTTGACGTAACTATTCAGTTTGTTGCAACAACAATTTTAATAGTTATATCAACTACTAAAAGTTTGTAGATATTAAAATGGCTTGCCCAACTACTAAAGCAGTTGGGCAACTCAATTTTTTCAGTGCGGGATCAACTTCAATGAAGCAGTCCTGAAAAACATCGCAAAAATATAAGACTATAAGGTAAATGTCCCAGTAATCGTTTCGCCATCAATCTTATTTGTAAATCATTTATTTTTTATTCTCATTGGTTTTGATAATAAATGTTGCTAAAGAACGTTTATGGTAATTTCTTTAAATTATATGAGAAGTTTGACGATCACTGGAACTGACACGACTATTGGGAAGTTTACTTTAACTATACCGAAAAATGTATTTGCATAATTGAGGAAAAATGCCAGTCTAGGACATTTTAAAAAGCCGAAATATCTTTACTCGGTATATATGTTTTTCTTTTATCTGCATAAACGAATATTACATTTATTATTCTTCCTGTCGTAAACTTTTCTGCGAAAATATTCCACTCACTGCTTTTGTACGTGAATTATTAGATTAATTTTTTTAATTTTATTTAAGATTGTGCTTATTCTTATGATACGGGCACCTGCACTTTATTTAGGGAGTCTTTCCAAGCACGTGCACAATTCTTCAGGTTTCATTTGTTACTGGAGATCACATCGCGCGCGCAATTGCGCGACAAAGCGTGGTGTCACGACTCAAGCTTATACGTATCTTCGAGTTGAAAAATTGCTCTTTTAGGTTCATCTGATATGAAAAATGATGGCTACTCGCCTCCGCACTTAGACAGCCTGTACGAGGATTGCATGTTTCACTATTCTTTTTATGAACAATCAATTTTTTTCATTTAGCTCGAAAAAATATCCACTGCGCGACGAAAATCAATTTTTTGTTATGCTTTTTTTACTGAACGGCGAGTAAAGCTGAAGTACCAACTCGATTTCGAGCTCGATTTCCATTCATCACGTGTCAGGAATTTGAAATGTCCTTGGTGAAAGTGGCAGCTATTGGTATTGCGTCGATTTCTAAAAAAAAATAGAATGGTTGAATATGACACCATTCGGTGCTTTAAAAACGAATAAAACAAATAATTGATTTTTTGATGCATTTCTTTCCAATAATAGTCCGTCTATTACGTGATTAGCAGCAAGTTTCTGTAAGTGTCCGTGGATAAATTTAGCGTTAGGGTTTCCTATTCTTCATTAAATTTTTCAAAGTTGAGCAGCAAAAGGAAATTACATTTCCCCGAACGAAATTTAATCAAAGCTCAATGTTTGATATGCAGTGGAGAGAACAGTGATATTTTTATCGAAGGTATGTCAAATGAAAAGCAATTAAATGTGGTCGTTTTTACGGAAAAACAAATATTTAATTACAGTTAAGTGACATTGTTATATCTTTCGAATTAATACTGGTCGAGTTTCTGAAAATACACTGGCTATCAAGAATTTATATAGATTTAACCCTCTGTTAGACGCAACCCTAATACTTCCTAGTTTAAAAGCAATGTGCCTGACAGGCCACCTGTATTCACTCGAGAAGCACATCAGAAATAATTGTTATAGAAAGTTATCTTAAGGTTTTTGGGATCGCTGATTACGATTCTGATGTTAAAATTGCAAAATTCAAAATGGTGGATCTAATATGGCGACTATTGAAAGGCAGAATCGCAGAATGAGCGATTTTTTTCAACTTGTCTGAAACTTGATGTACGGGGGTTTTTGTGGTCGCTCATTACACTGAAAAAAATAACCTAGATAAGACAGCTAGAAATTTAGGTAACACAGCTATATTTTCTTAGAAGACGAAATCCAGCTAAACGTCTAGCTGAGACAGCTAAACCATTTTTTTCAGTGTACGATTCTGACGTTAGAATTCCAAAACTTGAAATGGTGGATCCAATATGGCAACTATTGAAAGGCAGAATCACCAAGTTTTCGAAAATACTGTTCGCCATATTGCATCCGCCATTATGTTTTTTGTAAAAGTGATAACAAATATGTTATCATCGACTCATGAAACTCCAGTATGACGACTGGCATCGAAATCGAATAAGTTTTTTATACAAGTGTCCGCCATATTGCATCCGCCATTTTGTTTTTTTGTGAAATCGACATAAAATTCGTTATCGGCAAGCCAAAAAACCTCTGAGAGTAAAATTTCAAGTTTCAATTATGAAAGCTTCTCTTTTTGCTAATTTGTTGGCGACTTGGTCCGCTCGGGTGCAGGGAACCTGTCAGGTTTGAAGGATCACAGTCACATTTTACGTAGTCTGTCAAAAAATTGATTACAGAATTTCGAAGGAACTTATATTGATTAACGAATACTAAAAAGGTCAAGCGAAAACAGCTTGAGTTGGCCTGCCAGGCCGGTTGCGACTAACGGAAGGTTAACTGAAATATTAAACTTTTATTTAAAACAATGCTTTAATATTTGAAAATTTTCATTAGCTTCAAGAGAATCACATGTAGGGGAAAGTTCCCTAAGACGGGCTACCTCCTAAGACGGGTCACCCTTAATATTTGTGTATGAAAACATAATATTCATCACTTATGTTTGAAGATACATGCTCAGCAAAATTCTAGTTATTTTGAAAGTGTTTTTTCTGCATCAGAAGTAAATTAACGAAAACAGAAAGAAAAAATTATTTTTGTTCATTAGAGAAAGAACTTTTACCTGTTTTAGAAGTTGTGATTTAATAACTTCTAATGATTTGAACAAGTTATTTTTTTTGGTGATAGATAATTTTGTAAACTTTGCAATCGTTACTTACGTTTTATCAATTTTTATGCTATTTAACAAAATATTTAAAAAATTGTAAGCATGCGAAATTCCTAAGACGAGTCCC
Source organism: Euceroptres primus (assembly GCA_037177015.1). Classification (NCBI taxonomy): domain Eukaryota; kingdom Metazoa; phylum Arthropoda; class Insecta; order Hymenoptera; family Figitidae; genus Euceroptres; species Euceroptres primus. Next base: position 9,283 of record JBAGKK010016623.1, read on the forward strand.
AGTTAGACTAGAAAACTGCTGATAAAAACGTAATCTGCTTTGTATATGAATTACAGACGGTAATTCATAAAAGTCAGAGATTTAAATTTTCACCATAATTAGAACCTTTCCCTCTTTATTGCTTTCTGATCATGAACAAGAAATTTTTTAAAATATGTTTTTTATTCACTTTGTCTCAGTAAATTATTGATCTACGATAAATGACATTTATCATTTTACAACTTTTTATAAATATTAAGTTCGTGATCTTTGTTAATACTAATTTTCTGTTAGACCTTATTTAACGCTTATTTTACGTTTTATACTCTCTAAATCTGAATCAGTGAGAAGTGTGTCACTAAATCAAATCAGTAAGGTTTTTCACTGACAATCATTACTGATTTGATTTAGTGACATACTTCTCCCTGATTCAAATTTAGAGAGTAATAAATTTTGTATGAATAATATGTCATAAATGTACAGAATATGTTTAAACGGTACGCTAAGAATAAAATTTATCGATATCTAATGTTTAGTTACATAGATTTTCTGATTAAAAGGGGCCGTCTTAGAATACTGGGTTGCCTAAAACGGAACAAATACATATTTTTTTCAACATTGAAATTTATTGCCTTTTAAACATCTTTTGAACTTTTAAGCATATGAACTTTGTAAAAGCAAACATGATTTTAACGTTCAAATGAACGATATTTTTTTCTTAACACCAATTTATTTTTAAATATTTTTCCAATTTCAAATAAAAAGAAACATCATGAGCTTTTTTATCATTACATTAGTTTCTTTGTTAATAAATCAATATTTTAGGACAATTTTGTGTTTAAAAAGAAATAAAATAAAAATTTCGTTTATTCGGACGTTCAGATTCAGAACTTCAAGCACATGAGAATCACTTCATTATTTTGATAGACATCTAAAAAAATTTCTCTTTGGTTTTAAGTATTTAAATATCCTCAACTTCAAGCTAATGAAATTTCATTTACAAACTTAAATAACTTTTTAAATAAAAGTTTCATTCAAGGACTTTTTATTATTAATTTTACATTTATTTATTTATATATATATATATATATATATATATATATATATATATATATATATAATAAAACATACAATATATAATGTCCAATATGCAATTTACAATATAAAATATATTATCTACAATATATGTATGCAGTTTACAATATTCAATGTACAGTATACAATATACAATGTACAATACACACAATATAAATAATATGTATATATTGTACAATGTACAATATATAAGATATAATATACAATATAAAATATACAAGATACACGATACAATATACAATATACAGTATACAACATACAATTTTCAATATATACAATATACACAATATACACAATATACACAATATACAATACAAAATATACAGTGCATACAATATATATATATAATATATACAATGTACAATATACAGTACGTACACTATAAACAATATACAATATACAGTACGTACAATATAAACAATATACAATATGTAATTAATTATTTAATAAAACATTTCAGGGCAAAAATGGCAGGCGAGACGAAAAATGTTGACTCCAGCCTTCCACTTCAACATCCTCCAGGAATTTGTAGACGTTTTTATGGAACAATCAGAAATTCTGGTCCGGAATTTAAAATCCGAAGGGACTGAAGTAGTCAAAGATATAGTACCCTTATTGACAAAATTCACGTTGGACGCAATATGCGGTAAAAATAAATATATCTAAAAAAAATATACTTAGAAAAAATAAAATAAGAAAAAATTTAAAAATTTGAAAAAATAAAAAATCTAAGTGCAATAAAATCTCATAAATCTCGCTCACGGGAGGTTTCACTGTACCTCTATTTGATTACAGAATCGACATACTAAAGTCAGATTAAATTCTTTTGAAAAGTTATTTGACTTTAAAGGATTATTGTTTTCAATGAAGTTAGAGCATTCTGAAAATTCCGAAAACATGTTATTATATTCAGTTATAATTTTAATAATAGTTTTGAATGTTTTTATTCGCACTGTTTGTTAAATTAAAATAAATTGCGGTTTAAGAGAGTAAGAGAGTAAATTGCGGTAAGAGAGTTCAAGGACAATAATCCTTGATCGACAGTTTTTTCTAGATATCCCAGATTCAATAATTTAGGATTCAAATGGGATTCCAATTTCAATTCCAAACTTGTTTTTATTCCTGTTTTTGTAAATTGCCTTCGTGCATGAACTTTCGAGATACTGCTGACGTAAAGTCATCAATTTAATCACTATAATTCAACATTGTGCATGCAAAGTATTGAATCATTCTTCTCGTGCAACTGCTCACAACCCACTGTGACCTTTAGCAATGTTGTATATCATCTTCAATTGTTTTTTTTTCAAAATCATCAACACTGTTAAAGATTATATTAAATTTAATATGTACGTA
>JBAGKK010016634.1:0-11709 GCA_037177015.1 Euceroptres primus
CCTATGTTTTAACTTTACTTTAGAATTTTCGTAGATTTTTTGGACAAATACTTTTTTAATAGCGCCTCATCAAAAATGAAGCAGGGTCAAATTGACCCGGTATGACTTATTAGATCGAAAATGGAGGTATGACTTTCTAGGGTTAAAAATGCTGGATACTGATCAATGACAAATAATCGATAATTATGATCCAACTCTCAAGGAAAGTTTGTCGAAAATAATCAATCACAGCCCTAATAAATATTTAAATTATTATTAATTCTGGAGAAGCATGAAATAATAATATGCTGAGGTTATCAAATTCCTAAAGATGCCCCCACTTGCAGCCGACAAGCACGGCGTATTTCCTACCTTCTTAGCGTTGGAAATGCAATTCGGCAACTCTTGACCGCAGCGCCCTCCACAGGTGAGACGCGCTAGTTGAAACGAGTGCCTCTCCACCTAACTAGGCGTAATATCCTAACTGTTTTGGGAGGTGCAGAGCTAATTCTCTTCGCAGATCATCACAAAGCGTTTTGGGAAACACTTCTTTCCCTCGCGATAATTCTGGTCTCGACCGTCGCAATCTGTCACAGCAGTTTTTTGCTAAATTCCTCTGTTTTTCCATTGGTCATTTTTTGACGTAAAACAATAAAATTGAAACGCACGGAACATTTCAATCTCAATCGGGAAAGCTTAAAGTTTAAGTTGTAGAATACTAATCCCTCAGTTTTTAATCATTTCCATTTGTCCACGGATTGTATTTGAAATTTTAAAACGAAATGGAATAAAATTCAAGTAATCTTGACTTCCTTTGAGGAAGTAGTTTAAGTAAATTCAGAATTTTTAAAGTGATAATTACGTATTTACGGACGGATAAACAATTACGACGGGAGACTTAACAACTCGGTTTATTCTAAAGGGTTTATCGTCTAAAGGGCCCGTTTTGATCATCTCTATTCTTTCCTGAGGAACCTGTGGTAAGTATAAGCGATATCAGAAATCACGTATTCACACACACAGACACATACTCTCTATCCAAATGTGTATTCTTGTTCGTTGAGTTCTCGGAAATGAAATAAATAATTTCTTAGGAACGCAATCTATCTTTTACTCAAAACAAATCTTCAGCCCATCTCAAAATCAGGCAGTTAAAGTCTGAATTAATAGATCAGTATCCGATCTACTACCAACTCCGTGATGAGTTTCTAAACTAAAAGAGTATGTAAACAAATAAAATAATTAGAAAAACTCGAAGTTTTTTAGACCGTTGAAATTTTCTCAAGTTAATAAATTGCGTAGTCTCATTCGGTCCAAATCACTTTATTAGATATCAAATGCCTACTTTTCGTGCACTAAGGTGTGTGCACTTCTTCACGGCTGAGAATTTACATAATTTACATTTTGTTAATAAATATTAAATATATTTTCCACTTTAATAAATTAAAATTGGTGACCGTGAAGCGTGAGACGCACAAAATGTGCCTTTAAAAGATTCTAAAATTTAACTTAAATTTTCGTGTTGTTTGTTTGTTGTTTGTCTTACATTACTATAAAATGTTTCTAATATAACTCAATGGATTTGACACATGAAAACATAAAAATATAACCTAAGAAAAATGCAATTTAAATTAATAATGACAGACATGGTTCATAACTTAAAAATTTTATTATAACATAAGTATAAATTACAGATTCAATCACACAAGATAGATTGAATTAACCAAAACTCCTATGATTAAGTTTATGGGAATTTTGGTTAATAAACAAATGTAATTTGTCTCCATCGAATGTGTCTCCATCGCGTCCAACAAATTATCGAATTTAATGCAAAATCTCTACATAGTTAAGATAAAAAACTTTTGATCCTATAAAACTTTATTTTATACAAGCAATTTAAATATATAAAAGTCCACATTTGAATTAATTTAGCATACCAATTTTGGTTTATAAAAGTTGAAAGTATATTTATGAACAAAATGTAACTGTAAATTATGTAAACTTTCTGCCCTGAAGAAGTGCGCACATCTTAGTGCACGAAACGTAGGTATTTGATATCTAATATAGTGATTTGAGACGAATACGACTACGCAATTTATTAACTTGAGAACATAAAATAATTATTTATTTATTTTGTTCGTGACATTTATATATATAAAAATTATTTAGAACAATAATTTCATTACTCAATCAAATATTTCTGTTCTTTAATAGTACCTTTTGTTTATTTATGTAGAATTGCACTAACCAGCAAATCTAAAAGTCTGTTACCACACGATTCTTAACAATTTAATGCTGAGGTACTGGAGCATTTGCGTTTCCGGATTCGTAAGCTAAGAATAAAATCCAATTGAAGTGTTTTCTTCAATTGGATGCATGAAGTATTTGCTTATGTCACAAAATCAAAATGTAAGAAATAATCTTAAATTTCAAATACACATAATTTTTAAGATTAATGTACATGCATCTAAATTTTAATATACACTGCTCTCCCGCTATATCCACGAGAAAGCTGAGCTAGGAGCTCAGCGTAGTTTCGCAAGTACCGTAGCCACAAAGTGGGCAGTACCCTAAGCGGATAATTTCGTCAGTTCGCTTCAGTTCGTTTTCAGTGTTCTGGTTATGCGTTATTTATAATAATTATTAAATAAAAACTAAATAAAACTTAAAATTAAAGTAAACGTTAAATTTAACTTATATTTAAAAAATACTCTTCTTTCGTGACAAAAATGAAACAGAAATAGTTCATACGGCCCTGACTTGTTTACGTTTGAGAGACCTTCAATTTTATTCGAAGGCCATTCAGGGCATTCCTGATACCCGCCCTAAAACGGAAGAGCACTTTACTGTTTCTTAGCTGACGATTTATATACAATGTACATTAAATTTACTGCAGATTTATATTAAAACTAATAAATTGTGAATTAGGATTAAGATGCTTTTGTATCAAATTTGATATGCGTGTGTATATTAGATTTCAATGTCCGTACTGCATATTGGCTTCATGTACCGAAGCTTAATACAGATTTTTCTAACAGTACAGTGTCAAACAGTGAATTGCATACTTGAACATAGAATTCACCACTTCATCGTTATTTCTCGAAAGCTCTCTTCAAGAAGCATCGAGTACCTCCTTCTATCGACTTTGTGAAAATTCTTTTATATCGTATATAAAATTAGTTGAAGAGAAGACGTTCAAGAATTCATTTTTGTAATTTTTGTTGTCATTCTACTTATCAGTTTTCGCAAAATTATTTTCACAATGACAAGGAGAAAGTACGTGTGTGAAGTGCAGCTGAAATAATATTCCTAAATATGCATTTATCAAACATTTTTCTCACCTTGTTTTCACATATCATAGAAACTTGTTGCATTCGGTGTAAAACGTCGTGAAACATTAGATTTGAATGTTCACGGTGTATTTCATTAGCGCATTCAATGCAAAGGTATAACGGTGGAGGTGAATCATTTGCAAATGTAATAGAAGTTCGGTGGTCGTAGCAAACTTTTCCAGCTTCAACATTTCCTGCATTTGGACAGGAATCTCGTTGACAGACAAAGGGTGTTAAATCATCTGCAAAAATATTTTTCTGCAAATAGTTGTACCCACTAGTGTCTAGAGTTGAAGTCAGGTGATTTCGAAAAAATAGAAAACTTTTTGGGCAATTCAGATATCTTCTAAATGAAATTTTGAGAACGGTTCTATTGTAAGAAAACGATAGGTAATAATAAAATAATAAAAGATTGTGGTGGATGATTCTGCTCGCCTGTTACATTTTGAGGTGCGTTTTGGTAACTGCCCTTGCCTCTCACGTTTTCGGGTGTTCTTTGGTGTTAATCTCCTTGCCTTTAACGATGTGGGGAGCTTTTTGATGTGAGCCCCCTTGCCTTTCACATTTCGGGGTGCGTTTTGATGTGAGTCCCCTTACCTCTCACGTTTTGGGATGCTTTTTGTTGTGAGTCCCGTAGCCTCTCACAGTAGTTATTAAAAAATTATTTTTTTGTTGAAATTCACGTTCACTTTGCTCTTCTCTTCACGATCTTGCTCTTCAGGAAAATTTCATACTGTGAAGATGATGAATACTTAAAACTGTTCGTCATCCTCTTACCTCTCACATTGGTACTTAATAAATGATCTTGCTCTTTTCTTCGCGATCTTCCTCTTCGGGAAAATTCCATACTGCGGAAATGACGAATACCCAGAAGTATTCGAAGAGAAAAGCAAGATCGCGAAGAAAAGAGCAAAGTGAAAGTAAAATTTCATCCTGCGGAGGTGACGAGTTTTTAAAAGTATTCGTCATCTCCGTAGCATGAAATTTTCCTTAAGAAAAATATCGCGAAGGGAAGAGAAAGGTTAACGTAAAATTCAATTAAAAAATTCATTTTTTAAGATCTACTGTGAGAGGCAAGGGGACTCACAACAAAAAGCACGCCAAAACGTGAGAGGCAAGGGGACTCACATCAAAAAGCACCCCGAAATCTGAAGTGCAAAGACACTCACATCAAGTAGCACCCCACATCGTTAGAGGCAAGGAGATTAAAACCAAGCAAACATCCCAAAACGTGAGAGGCAAGAGGACTTACCAAAACGCACCTCGAAATGTAACAGACGAGCAGAATCATCGACCACAATCTTTTATTATTTTATTATTCACTATCGTTTTCTTACAATGAGACCGTTTTCAAAATTTCATTTAGAAGATATCCAAATTTTTCTCTAACTATCAGAAAGTGAGAATAAAATAAAATCGTCGTTTCACGTAACCAGAAAAATCATTTTTATCAAGTTCTAGAGCCACTGAGACACCACAGCACGCCTGGTAGCGCTGCGGCTATTCGGCGCTGGGCACCCACGCTTTTATGACCTTCTACAACTCAACTAATACTTTTCATCCCATTTTCTTTTGGGATGTTTTCCAAGAGAAAAAATGAAGCTTTTTTCCAGCTTACTTTTAAAAAAATAAAAAATGCCGCATTGTGAGAAAAACTAAAAAATGTCTTTAAAAATGAAAGATTAGGGTGAAATAATTGTTTTATTGTGAAATGATTATTTTTATTGTAAACCTTGTTAAAAGATCTTTCAAAAAACCCCATGAAAAGTCAAATTGGATAACTGTATCAGGAGTTATGTACAATTGAAAGTAAGCAGTCAGTGTGAATCGTCCAAAATTCTGACCACTGTATCTTGACAACCCGTTATACTAGGTGCACAGCCTTTACAGAATTTAAAGAGGTCCACTAAGACTACAATCTGGTCGAGTTTTAATAAGGTAGGCGACAACAAAATTTTAGGCGGGTACACTTGGCAAATTTTACCCCACATGCAAGATTCTTATGTACTTTTCGCACCAAAACATCCATACGCCTCAGCGAGGTGTGGCAAGATGCACGATTCACCCGTTCCCTCGCCTCGCTCCCACCCCCATCCACATGCCGGTTGTTTACTTACAACGTTTGACAGATGAATTCTTATACTTGCTTATTGAACAGCAAGGGAAGGCTTATCAATTGAGTACTATTTGATAATTGTTACCTACCAATCAGGTTGAACAGAATTATGACATCACTCAGCATTCAAGTCAACAATGATTTAAAGAAATTGTTCAACAACTGATTTCAAGTAATATTGCCTAATACCTTTATTGATTTTGAAATAAATTACTTATCGAAAATGAGTAATTTCGCAACCACAAATTTTACAGAGCTCAATTCCAGTTCACACGACAGTGAGAATCCAAGAAGAATCGCATGACACTCCTGTCAGCAAAAATCATCAGTTCAGGCATTCCCACTATTTCTAATTTTTCCCACCATTACCACTTTTGACCAATCTTAGTCTTCCACTCTCCTAATTTCCCCACCGAATGCATCCCATGACACATCGACGAGGCGAAAGAACCAAAATTCAAATTCGCAGTTTAACAGGACTTCTAAACGAGTACGGAACTCTGAAAGGAGCCTTATTTCTTTTGCCTGTCCCACTTTTGAAACGCTTCTTTGCTGAAAATTTGAAGCTTGCAGTTAAGTTTCCTCAGTGGACTAGAGAGGATTTTTCGGGAAATACGCATAGAAAGTTTGCGGCGTACGCAAATCGCAGAAAACCCTTCTTTTCGACGGAAGCTGTGTTCAGTATTGCGTTAGGAGTGATTGAGGGATAAATTAACCGCCTTGATTCTTGGTTTGACTTGCATCAAAGGTTATTTTATCAGCAAAATGACTTGGAACCCAGTCTTTACTCTGAGATTCCAAATCAAGGCTGAGCAGCACCGTTGGCTGTGGTGTCAACGGATCACGCCTAAGTTCGTTCGATAAATCTATCGTAAAGGTTACAGAAAGACTCAAGTTGTTTCATGTAAACAATGACCGTTAAACGAACTTCTCGCCCACCCTGGAAAAATGGACAGCTGAAGCTCTTTTCTCTCTCTCTCTCTCTCCGCTCGTATGAAGTGGCAACGTAAGAATATATACGTAAGAGTCCAGTTTAGGGTATGTTCACAACAAAATGTATCGCTCTGATTTTTATGATGACCACCGACAGTCACAGGCGTTTCTTTCTTTAATGTAAAATGCGGAAATTCTCTTAAGTTTCTCAATAAACCCTCATGAAAATAGGATCCTTGGGCCTAGAAAATTGACATTTCCACTGAGTTCAACCCCTTTTTACCTTTTTTAGGAATCTAAATTTTCATTTAAAAGTAATGCAAAATGACAGTAAATTGGCAGGTGATAGCACACTGAGGAGGAGCGGGTAGTCGATCTCATTATTAAATCAGGTTTCGACGGAACTTGTCAGCTTTGTAGCCTCCAACGCGGATTTAAATTATTTATTTAAATTAATAGAGTTCGTTTGTGACAAGCGGTGGTGACAGCGGTGAGATTATGGGTAGATATCCCCACTCAGAGACCTAGAGTCCTGGCACTAGTTCAAAATATTGTTGAGCTAAATTTAACTGAAGAACAGGCTACACAACGACGAAAAGTAGCAATTGAAGAGGAAATCCGGACTTGAAATAATCTGAAAGAAAATTGGAAACAATTGTATTGGAAACAAAAAAAGAAATTCTTTTGTTCTTGTAGCAGAAATATTCCGTGGTGGGGAATATCCATTCCCCCTTGAATAAGCGAGTCAGTGTTTCGCACATAATACTTGTCGACTTAAATTCGTTCGTGAGAAAAATCGTGGTACACACTGATCCCAACTGACCAGCAAATTTCAAAAACAGATCAGAGATTTTGCGGACTGCAGATATCGAACGTGTGGCACCTATACCACTCGCAAATAATGGAATAATTATTATAAGGTTAACGTCTGTTGCTTCACAATATTAGTTTATAGAATATATTGTGTGATCAGTAAATTGAATTAAGAAAGGTTTGAGTTGGTTACGCGAGTAGAATTCACAGGCTTTTCCGTGAGTTTCACGATAAACGACGACGGGGATGGATCCATTCACAACCACGGTCCTATGCTCTCTAGTGGTAGTATAAATTCAAACCCGCAAACTCAATTTCTTCGTAACTCATCTGTCACGTGTTATGTGCCCAACATCTAACCAAACTTTATAAACCCCGACGCAAGTGCGGCTATGACTTCCGTCATAGAATGCATGACCCTTCAACAAAGCACATTCCATATCCCCACGTTTGATGGAAAAAGCCCCACCCCTCTGAAGGAATTCCTGCAAGATGTAGCGTACGTTGCAGTCTAGATCACGGATGTCACGGAGCTCGGTTTTATAAAGGCCGTGTTAAGTGATCTCAAGGGTCCCGCACAGGAAAGCGTTCTGGATAAACAATTTGAAAAAATTAGCGACATTGTGGCGCATTCAGAAAAGCGATTTGCCACATCCAAAAAGTACTTATGGTACTTCGAAGCTATCGTGAATTTGCGTACGAAACCGTTAGCGACTATAATGATCGGGTGCAGGGTCATGAAGAGAAGTACACCGTGAGGTATCAAGGTGTGAGCGAATTACTTGAGGCTCCTGTTGTAGAAAGCCAAATCATAATGAAGGCGGTAATAGATTGTGCCCTTGACGCGTTTATTAGGGTTACTGGACGAGATGTCGATTTTTGTATATACCAAAAACCCTAAGAATCTCAGTGAGGCTTTTGAGTACGCCCTTGACGCTGAAAAAAGACAGATATATGCCGAAAGATCAAGGACATCGTCCTATCACATTTGTCGTGGTGAAGAGGGTACTCAAGAGCATCCTTATTTTCTAAGCTCTTATTCAAGGCAGCTAGAGAAAACTGATAACCAGGAAAGGAGGAAAGTTGTAAACAATCCCGTGGTAGTACTGAATGACGCCTATCCGCATCCTATTGTTCCTCAGTACCCACCATAGTACATCCCACAATACCAACCACTCTATCCTGCAGTCTATCAACAGACACAGAATTCTATCCCACCATATTAATAATTTCCTCTGGTTTATCAGGCGACACAGCCTCAGTACCAGGTTTCCCAAGGGTACCAATATCCACCCCAATAATAAACGACTTTCTAGGTGCAAAACGAACACGACCTCGATACCTCCAGTGGAAAGTGAGGAATCCTTGTCATCGGACGAGCCATCGTCCGAGAGCGAAGGTAGTAATGATTCGGACCCACATGTGTTTCTAAAGGACCATAGCGTGTTCCCAAATCTAAAGCCACCCCTGGTAGTTAGAAAAGAACAATCTTTCCCAAAAAATGCGCCCCCACGAGTGCAACTCCCGATTACTTGGTTTTCCCCATTGGAAGACACTTACACGGACCTTTATGTGGATGGTGCATGCAGCTACAATGGAAGTGGAGAACCAAGAGCAGGAATAGGTGTATGGTTTGAAGCCAAAAAAAGCTGAAGAGGCTAAAATCAAGGAGCTGAGGATAAAAACTGATTTCAACTTTCTGATTCAAAGTGCCACAGAATGAATTTCAAAGTTGGAGGGCAATGTCTCGAAGACTTATGAGAATAAGCCAGTCAAAAACCGAGTTAAACCAGAGAGGATAATAAACGCTATTAAACCCCTCGAAATCATCTGGTAACACATCCCCAGCCACCAAGGAATTCTTGGAAACAAGATAACTGATCAGTTGGCTCGTGAGGGTATCGAGAAGAAAACACCCGCCGATCCCGATGACCTGGACTCGGAGAAAGACTCCTTCTTCCAGAAAGTGGAAGTCAAAGTTTCACCAAGGCTTCCTGACAGTCATGACAGCGACACCGAAGAATTCTCTCCGGAAGCTGAAAAAGGGGATGAACGATTGAAGATAACCTGCAGGACTTAGTTAACAGATTCAATGCGTTATTAAAGCTCACGATAAGGTATTCGCAACCTAAAAATATCACATGTAAATCACCTTAGCTAATGCTGGTGAACCAAGGTATGCTCGATCGGCGAATCCTTCCCCGATAAAACTGCAAAAACTAACGTGGGAAACACCATTACTCGCCAAAAATAATTATAAACGCGGAAAACTGAATTTTATACTTACGAGTAAGAATTGTCAAGCGTAAACAAACCTCTGAACAACATCGCGCGCTCTCTGGTCAGCTGATCAGGAAGATCAAGGCGACGGCAGCCAACCAACGTCACGTAAATTTGGCGCCACATTCAAAGGAGATATATTTATATTCGATAAATTGATAAGTGAAAGAGGAAACAATATTTCCATTTATATGTTATTGAACGAAGGTTCAAAAATTTACTGTGCAAAGCTAAAAACTTAATGAACATCCTAAATATTGAAAAATACAAATAACAGATGTAAATAAATAAAACTTGATAGAACAATCACGAAATTTAATAAAAAATATAATACCAAGATATATATTCTGAAAATAATTTGACCCCAACAAAAGTCAAAACTCAAGAACAACTGTTGTATCCGTCAATATAATTGGTATGTCAGACAGTCCAATTATTATAATAAATGCGACTATAAAATGTCCAATCATGAAAACTCGACTCAAAATATCTTCTAAGTTATCATGTGCACTTGACAGGGTAAAATTGTATTAAAAATTCACTAAAAACAACCCTTAGCTGATTACTTCAACACTCTTCAACTTGTACTAATAGTAAATACCGCAGAAGATTCTCACCTACGAATAGCCTTATTCAGCAAGAACACACTAGTAAGCCAAGCATCCCCAGAACATAAGTTGTACTCTAAAAAAACCACCCTCAATTCATAAAGTAACCATATTGCACTTTGACGGTCACTAAAAATCGCACCAGCTTTCTAAGGAACCAACCGAATAACAAGATTCTTCACCAACATATCACGACTCACCCTGAATACCTCAAAATAATTTTCTGTCCTCAAAACTCACCTGTAAATGAACAGTTTTACTATCTTTAAATGTTACTAATAGTCAAAAATCTAAAAAATACCAAAGACCCCAAATGATTTATAGTGATAAAACTGTCTATTGATATCGTTGCCAGATATCTTGCTGAGACAAATTCGTTATCTAAAAATTTTCCAATTATACCTAGGGGTGTTTTCTGATAGAACTTTTAGATAAATGTCAGAGTTGCTGATTTTTCAAATACCAAAGTCCTCAAAAAATTTTTAGTTACATTTTTGTGTGCAATTTCATATCACTTCCGGAATTATTCCTGGGACCACTGTATCATCGACAAGTTTATAAATTTTCCCTAGGGGTAGTTTCTAATGGAGCATTTAGATAAATGTCAGAGATGATGAATTTTCTAATACCAAAGCCCCCAAAAAATTTTCAGTTGCCATTATGACTATTGACATCACTTCCGAAAATATTTCTGAATTATAAACAAGTTTCCAAATTTGATCAAGGGGTGGTTTTAGGTAGAATTTGCAGATGAGCACCAAAGCTAGAGATTTTTCTGATACCAAACCACATATTTACTTTTAAAATTGTTACTAAAGTTTTCTTAAGGGCTATGTCCCGGAAAATGCATGCAAAAAATAACAACATTAGTCCGCATTTTTAGGACAAAATAAAGATTTTTCGGCGATACCGCCGGATTTACATGGTACGTTGTAGTTTTCCCAAGGGCGCTTGACCTCTTAGGCACAGCAGATTCAAGTGAAAAGGCGGAAAATCCTTGCTGGAAAAAGATGATTAGACCGGCACCTGTACAAACTAACACTACCACGCAGCCAAGCGTGGATTTTCCAGAGCACGCTTAAACACGTCACTTGTCCTAAAAAACCGCACTCCCGAATCTTTACAATCAAACTTCACGAACGACATTACTTACGAATACAGACCGATCGCGATTATTTACTCAAAAACAGTAAAATCGGAATTGAAAACTGACATGAGAATCAGTCGATAACATCAAGAAAATTTCATCACTAGCGCCATCTGGAACGAACTGAGATCGCCATGGCAACACAACCAGGGCTGTGTGTATCAAATATTCACAATGGCAATATAATTACTTACACGAAAAACGAAATTGTAAAATGTTTAGAAAAAATTATTTATAATAATTACCAAATTAATTCAATAAAATGTTTTCATATGCATATAATATGAAAAAAAATAAAATATCAAAATTAGAAATAATAAATAATAATTATTATTTTATTATTCCATAATTATTTAATTGCATAAATATAAAAATTAATATAATTAATCATTACTATATTAATATATTATAGAATTGTAACATGTTGGAAGACATGTCGTATTTTTCATTGACCCTCTATTATCAACGATTTAATATATTATATACTTATATAATTCTCAT
>JBAGKK010016645.1:0-11708 GCA_037177015.1 Euceroptres primus
TATAATTTAGCGCGATTTATTACAACTTAGCGCTCGTACAACTTTGAGATCCAGAAAATTCAATTTTGATCGTCGAACAATGGAGATTTTTTTATTCGATAGAGAAAATCTTTATTATTCAGAATCAATAAAAACCTGAAAATTCGAAAGAGGAAGTGAGCGAAAAATCGGGATTGAGTTGAAAATAGAGAGAAGCAGGTTTTTATTATATATATTTAAACGTGGTTTTGAAAAAAACACACGTTTTGTAAATAACTTTCCGGGATTTTGCGGAAGTCGAACCTTACTTCGAAACGTCGCGCGAACGAAAAGAGCCAGTCAAGCCAGGAATCCCAGCCTAGGTTAAGTACTAGAATAAAAAAAATTAAGTTAAATTAATATCTTTTTGTTTATATCGAGTTCAGAGGAACCCAAGTTAGTTAGGTTAAGAACAGCGAATTGGCAATAAACCTGATGTCTCTGACTCAGTGTCGGGATGAGATGTGGGGCAAAGAAACATTATGGATCGGCGAGGAAGACGACATTGGAGGATTCCAACCTACGGAAGTCACGTTGCACCGAAGGAAAACATCATCGGGGTGAACCTCTAAATGAGACTTCCGGTAACACAAAAGTTTTGCGAGGCGATATAATGGCGGACAGCACCACCTATGAGATTTGAATATGTTTCGCGCTCGAACGCGTCACTATCGTCTTATTTTTTTTCCATACCCATTAAAAAATGTCCGCCAGTCAGATTGTTTTGTGGTGAAATTTAGTTTGTGAATATTGTACTTTGTGTTTAAAAATGATTATGCAAAGTCGATAAAAGTTCTTTAGCTACTTGAACTTTTATTATCATTCTTTCAAAAGCTTTTTCTTTGTATAATTAATCCAGGGCTGGTTAAGTAACTTTTTAAAAAGAACTAGTTACCGTTACATCGCGAAAAAAAGTAACTAGTTACTGATATCGTTACCGGTTCAAAATATAACTTTTTCTCAGTAACTTTTGAAAAAGGTAACTATCGTTTTTTTTAGTTACTTCTATATTTTAGATATATGAGAAATATATACTAAGGAAAGTAATAATCAACGCTTATTTCTATCTATATTCTTTTTTTATTTTTAACGTTAGTAATTGTTCGAAAGTTTCGTCGTTTAATTTACCCCTTGTCGAGTTCAGTATGATTCCTGCCACCATTCGAATAGTTGAAATGATGAAATCGTAGCAAAAGCAATAAACTATATTGATTGTCGTAATAAAAAAAATCATTTCGAAAGTAACAAGAAAAGTAACGATTTTTGTAGTTACCGTTACTGAAAAAAATGTAACTAGTTACCAATCCGTTACCTCTTTACAAAAGTAACTTCGTTACCATCATCATTATCCAGAAAAAGTAACTAGTTAAAGTAACTAGTTAAAATAAACTAGTTAATTCCCACCACTAAATTAATCCATATTTATTATGGATGTAAAAAAATTGCAATATAACCTCAAAATAACTGACTGGCCGGGCGGGGTTGGGGAAGGGGGGTAATTGAAAATTTGCCAGCCGACCGCAGCAAATTCAGGGCGCTAGTTGTCAGATTTGTGTTTCCGAAATCCGAATTCGTTCCATTATTTTCACCCCCATGGAAAACATCAATAAAGTAAACCAAGAGTAACTGGCAGTTTTTCAAGAATGCAGACGACAGTCGGTAGTGACATGTTGGCAACTTGGCACAGAACTATGACTTGGAAGAAGGCAAGCTCGTCATCTAACGATTCCACCACAGTCAACTGAGGGAAGCACTTATGGGCCGCTCATACCGGACCTCGCTCATGCCCCACAACCAACCAAAGTGGGTGACACGGGGGTTCCGTGGGTTCCGCACGAGAGTCACGAGGGTTCCAGTGGAAGAAGGAAAAAGATGAGTAAGCAGAAGAATTCCTGTCACTGCGACTCCAGGGTTGGCGGAGAGGAAACCGGTTCGCAATGTGTAGTGTCTGAAAGTGGGTAGTAAACAAAAAATATCCCGTACGAAGTACATCGAGACGAATGGACCAGGATTGGAGAGTTGAACTCGCGGCGTGGCTCCAAGGTGAGTGACTTTATCTTCGCTTTTTTGCTTTTTTCGGCCACTGAAGTCTCGACCTGACTCACTCGTGGCCATGGCCGTATGCACCAGCGTGAGATCTGAGTTAGTTTCCTTATCGTTGGGGACACCTCGCCGAACGCGTAGAGTGTGAGGCATTCGGCTGACCTGGTTCGACTAGTTTGGTCAAGTCGAGTGCTTCACCGAAGTGCGGGCGAGGGCACGCGACAGAAGATGCTGAACGGCGTCGAAGAAACGCGTGAGGGTTTCGGAGGGTTGCGGGCGGACATTTTGGTAGATCTTGAGTTCCTCGAGGATAATAAATCTTGTTATGACTTTCTCTGTCGCGTGAATTGGATCTTTTGAATAAAATGATCTTGTGAATGAAATGTTTAAATTCTAAAGTGTGTAAATTGTTCGAGACTAGTTAGTCACTCATGGACTCTCTCTCTCTGTCTCTCTCTCTCTATCTCTCTCTCACTCACGCACACATATACACGCATACGAACAGTAGTTTCTCACTCCGTTTCTCTTGGGACGTGGCGAGCTAGCTAAGCAGCCCAGACGCGACAGAGTCGGTTCCTAGGAAGCTCGGGTAGAAGGGATCCTGCCTGGCGCCCGGCATCAGAAAAAAACAACTAGCTTCGTGGGTTGTCTGCGGATCTAAAGGGTGAGATCCGCAGACTCGGGGATTCAAAAAGTGTCAGCTGAAGGGAAGCCGACCAGCAACGCCATTTTTGCTAATGGTACTCCGATCCTGGGCAATCCCCTGACCAGACGATTGTGTCGTAAAAATCAGAAAACCCCGTTACAAATTTGGTGCTTAACATAGAGGGCTGTCACGTAGTGAGAGAGATTAGGGGAACTAGAATGTTTTCGATGTAACAGTGGACACTTTGGAAATGTTCTTTAGTTGAGTATGGCTTATTTTGATTTGTAGTGCTTGGCTCTTGCTTCTTTACAACTTTTGAACATTTGTTTTGGTATCAATAGTAAACCTAAACTATCCCGTACCAGGTTATAGTAGGGAGATTTGATCCCTAGATCCGGGAAAAAATTTGTTCTTTTTGAGAAAATTCTCTGGATTGTCCCTTGCGTCTATCAGAACGGGATAAAAAATGCTCCCTCAATTAAGGGAACGACACATCTAATCGGATACGGTTTCCCAGATTTTCATTTTCAGGTCAAACGTTCCGGGATCTCCTTGACAGGAGAAATTTCGTAAAAGAATTTTCGGCAGAGCGGTAATACTAGTGAATACCAAAAGTTCCTTAATTTCCAGGAATTTTAGAAAACTTTCTGAAATTTGGAGAATTATCGAGAATATAAAGAGGAATTTTAAAAATTCGAGTAATTTCCGGGAAATTGTAAAAGCTTCGGGTAGTTTCGGAAATTCTAGGAAACACTCGGGATTTCTAGGAAACACTCCGAAAGAGGAATTCTCGGGAATTTGAAGAACTTTAATAATTGAGGTAATTTCCGGGAAAATCAAGAAGTTTTGGTGAGTTTGGGAATTTTAGGAAAATTTCGGAAACTTGATAATTTTGCAAGAATTTGGTGGAAACTTTTGTGGTTTCGGAATTTTTCGGGCATTTTAGGACGATTTTCTGAAACTTGAGAAGTTTTCGGGAATTTTGAGAAATTTACGTTGGTTTCGAAATTCCTAGGGCATTTTAGGAAGATTTTCTGAAATTTAGGGGAATTTTCGTGGGTTTTAGAATTTCCGGTTAGTTTAGGAAAAGTTTCTGAAACTTAAGGAGTTTTCGGGAGTTCTGTGGAAGTTTAGGTAATTTAACCGAATTTCGAATATCTCCTCGGCAGCTACCTACTCCTTTGGGCCGATACGAGATTTTTTCTGAAAAATTTAGATAGTATTGCGTAAACTGCGTGATCCTCCGGGAATTTTTAGAATTTTTGCGTTTGACTTCGACTCAACAGGGGGTGATGAACTTTTACGATTTGGTGAGTGAGTCAACGCGATTGCACAATATAGAGGATCCCTCCAACCTTAAAAATCCGATAATAAGCGAAGCACAAGCCACCTACAGGGAAGCGTCGGCACCGGCTTTGGAAAATCAAACTAGACCATCCCGGGTCAGCTTAGGTGATTCTCGATGTTTCAAATACCACAAGCCGAAGGGGCTGACGAGACATCAACGAGTCCACAGCAGGATATCAGGCACCGAATCGGGTTCCACGAACCATTCTCGATGTTTCAAACGACCCTCCAAGGGCATCAACGTTGGCCAGGGTTGGGGGCAGATCAAATGTCGAGTGTGCGGGGTCGACCGTGTTCACACCACCTTCCACCAAAGATTTGCGGAGTGGGAGTGGCGACAGTGCAACACGGCATCCGCCCGCAGAGGCGTTGGTCGGGTGGAACATAGGGGGCGCGATTGCAGAGAATCCCCAGTTCGCGAATGTGGATATGAGACCCCGTGGAGGTCCGACAGTATTTAGCACGGGGGAGAAACGGTTCTACATGTAGCCTCGCCGGGGAGCGCAGTGCCCCAGCAGTATCGAATATCGACGAGGCCTGAGAGCCCCGGTCTACCGCAAGGCTTACCGTCAGGAGATCGGGAGTATCAGGCGCAGTCGTCGTCAAGAGCAAGTTACTAGGCACCGTGGGTAGGGGGACCGACATACCAACATACTGTCGACCGACCGTTAGCGCATTAACTTGTGGTCCGCTAATAACTACATCGCAACCGATTTTTATCATCACGACAATTTAAGATTCGCGCCACCTGGATGATTGATACAGCGGAAATTGAAACATTCTGAAGAGAGTTAGGCCACAGTATCACAAAACCGAGTAATGGGGGCATACAACAGAACCGGGAGGTTATCGTTACCCAGAGAAATACGCTGGGCCACAATCGCGCGAATATGTTCCCATGGATCGCCGCGAGTTCATACCACGAGAACGTGAAGGTTCCCGAATATATCCTGCTACCCATCACTGTCCAGCCATAAGCCTTTTCCCCCACTCAAACCCAAATTTAGCAAGGGGGGAGGGACTGAACAGGGATGGATGTTGCAACCTACGAACAAGTCGGGAAGGTATGAGAGATACGGTCTCCAGGATCTTGCGGAACCGGGAGAGGCGTGGGATCACTCAGGCACCGCAAGGTTTGGAAGGCAGGCGCCTCCAAGGCGATATCAGAACGAGAGTTTAAATCCTGCGCCCGGCATGGCGAGCCGCTATGCTCCAACGACAGCGCAATTTCAGGAAGGGCCGTATTAGAATCCGTGGAGGCAAGCGACGAGTTAAAATAACGCATCACAGGGCAGGTACCCATTCGCTTGGGAAGAGAACCCGAGATACGGATATTTCGCGCAGACACACGTGTTTGGGCCCGGAGATCCGCGGGAATTTGGTTCGGAAGCCACTACGGATCACCCGTATGCTTACGGGTGGAGATGAGAACCCACGAGAACTCTTTCGAATTCAAGAGACGTGACTAGTATCGTAGAAGAGTGGAAGGCCAGCTTCAGCGGACAAAAGAGCTCAAGTGTGGACAATTTCCTGTGGAGGGTAGAGGAAGGCAGAGCTGCCTCTTTGCTCTCGGACGAGGAATTGCTGATCGCAATGCCCGTTTTGTTAAAAGATATTGCATAGCACTGGTTGCGTTAAAACCGACTAAGAGGGAATACGTGGGACCAGTGCAGACGTTATTTCCAGGCTCGCTTTTGGGATGCCTTCTACCAAGAAGGAGTCAAAGAGCAGATCCTCTCACGTAGGCAGGCCAGGAAGAACCAGTAGCAGATTACCTAACCTGCATGTACAGGCTTTATCAACTCTCGACTAGGCCTATCGATCTCGAGATCCAGATGAACTGGGTTTACGCGAACCTTAGATCCAACTTTAAAACGGCCATCAGACGTTACGAATTTTCTGACTATAACGGGCTGGCGGCCCTAGCGGGGGAATATGAACGCGTAACAGCAACATTAGGTTAACATTTGGTTCCACCGCCCTAAAAAAAGTCACTAATTTCAGAATACGCGTAGCAGGAAAAAGACACACAGCAAAAAAAAATCCATTCAGTGGCCGCTATCGCCCCGACAGTAGCCGATAGCGTGACCAAGAAGAATACGTCGGAGTTGTCGCAGTTAATTCAAACGCTTATTTCCGCTTTAGAAAAGAAAAGCGTGGATTAATTGAGAGCTCAAGCAAGGATCTACCGGCGAACAAATCTAGCTCCGAGGGAACCAAGAAGAATAATTTTAAGGGCCCCTCGGACACAAGAAACCCAGTAAAATCGTCGGATCGAAAGTCGGAACCTTCTCCGAGACTTAATCCAAAGCCATCCACCTCTCGGAAATGGAATGCTGAAATTGCCAACAAAAGGATCTCTTTCAGATGGGATGCCCGCAAGACCGAAGGAGAAATGATTGTCCTCGGTGTGGCAAGGAGAAAGTGACCACCAGGAAATGCGAACTGTCCGAGAACTGTCCGAGAAACAGACAAAGGGAAAAAAAGTAAGGATCAACTTTTCGCACTTCAGTCCCCGATTGACCACACAGGACACCAGGCAAGTACCGGAAGAGAGCAGGCTTGAGTCGACGAAATCAACAAGGGAAGGGATAGCCCAGGGTGCGAATCGTACTTCTTTGGATACCCCGTCGACACCAGCAGACAGAATGCCGGTAACCTGTACTGTAGAAACCGAAAATATCATCGTTCTCAACACAAGAACGTGGCTAAGAGAAAAAGAAAATCCCCGGAAAGAGAATCAGGTGATACTAGCCCTGCTGAAGTCGAACGTACCGCCGGCAGATTCACCGGAATCAGGCCCGTCATTGCCGCTGCGATTAGAGGTATACGAGCCTCCGAAGGAGGACAACGAGCTTACCCTGCGAGTCTTTACGACTGCCCGAATCGGTAGTACACCTAATGTCCTCGCTCTGATCGATAGCGATGCATCTCGAACTGTAATGGGAGATATTAGCTTGGCCATAGCGGAAATGTACAAAGCCGCGCTGTACGCGGCACCGAATCAAGCGATTATGATCGCGGACGGTACGATCCAACAAGTCCAAGCCGTGTATTACCGTGTAATGCGCGTATTACCTCGGTCGAAATCGTACGCACGGGAGAAACTGAGCCTGGTTTATGGCAGACTACCTGGAAACAGTCCACCATTATACCGAGGAAGGCACTGAGCTGGAAGTGAAGAGGAAAGGTAAAGAACCGTCAACCTTAGACCAGTGTTGCGACCTCAGGGAAATAACTGCTGAGGAGCGAAAGAAGCTGGACGCGTTAGTTGCTGGAATAATTATGCCTCCTCCTGAAGTACTTCTAGATACGGATCGCATTACCCACAGCATCAAAGTCGAGAGACACCCACCGATAAAACAGAGGTATTATCGTGTGTCCCTAAAGGTCCTGAAGGCGATGCAAGATGAGGTAACACGACTGTTGGTAGAGGGGATTATAGAGCCGTCAAGTGGTGGGTGGTCCAGCCCCGTAGTCATGACCCGAAAAGTGGATAGGACATATTGCTTCTATGTAAACTACTGGAGGCTCGAAAAAGTGGTCTTAAAGGACACATACCCTTTGCCAAAAATGGACATGATCCTCGAACAACTTCGAGCCGCAAAGTATATAACGACCTTAGACTTAAAGAGCGGGGGGGGGGATCACCAGATCCCGATGGCCGAAGATAGTAGGGAATATACGGCTTTTACTGTCCCGTAAATGGATCTCTTCCAGTTTACACGTATGCCTTTTGAACTGGCAGGAACTCCCGCGACGTTTCAGCGCCTAGTGGACTCCCTCATAGGGCCGGACATGGAACCAAATGTCTGCGCGTATCTCGATGGCATCACCATCGTAAATAATACTTTCAGAGTTATAAGAAATGGGTAGCTCGAGTCTTAGACCGCTTACAGGGTGCCGGATTGACGATCAAGCCAAGGAAATGTGAATTCGGAAGAATGACCGTTCGTAACCGCGTATTTCTAGTCAATAGGGACGGTCTGCAAGTCGATCCAAACAAGTCAAGCCTCTTTTCGAGTATATCGCCCCGAAAACAGTGAGATAGTTGAGACGGTTCTTGGAAATGGCATCGTGATATCGTCGTTTTATACCCGACATGCGCAGAACCGCTGAACAAAAATTATTACGAACAAACGTCCCCTGGGAGTGTGGAGACGAACAGCAAGTCTCGTTCGTGAAACTCAAGGAACAGATTACGACAGCGCCGATTTTGAGATACCTCGACTTTGGGATTCCGTTTGTTCTCCAGACCGACGCAAGCGATTTTGGTCTCGGAGCGGTCTTGACGCAAACATAAGATAACGTAGAAAGGGTGATTGCGTTCGCAAGTAGGACGGTGTCGGACGTGGAAAGAAAATACTTGGTTACGGGAAAGGAATATTTAGCCGTAATTTGGTCGGTCAGCAAATTTCGTCACTACCTTGAGGGATTTCACTTCACAGTGATCACTGACCACAGTACGTTGTGATGGCTTCACAGCATTCAGAATTCAATCGGTCGATTGGCGTTATGGGCATTTGACCTCCACGAGTACAATTTTGAGGTTGTACACCGGAAACGAGCTTTGCACTATGTGCCTCATGCCCTTCCTCGGATGCATGAGGAGGAAGTAGCAATTCCCGTAGCGGCCATGGAGCCGGTGGAAGACCGCAAACGACTGCGCGAAGTGGAAGAAACCCCAAGAATGTTCCATGGGTGAAAGATTGACGGCAGAATGCTCTATCGATGCCGCTCAAATCCGCTAGTAGACCCGGTAATCGAGGATCTAGATGCATGAGAGTTGTTAGTCCCGGCTGAGAGGAGGCAAGAAGTCTTCGACGAAGTACATAGCGATCGGCAAGCCGCTCATTTAGGGATCGATAAGACGTACCGAACAGCTTTGGTTCGATACTACTGGTCAACCATGTACCACGACATTTCGGTTTGGTTACGATCGTGTGACGTCTGCCAAAGAGTCAAAGCTGACCAAAGACCTGCGGCGGGTTTAATGGGCCGTAGGGTCGTGCAACAGCCATGGAGCCTGGTGGCTACCGACGTAATGGGTACATGGCTAATGACGGCTTTGGGCTTAATGTATTTGGTAATTTTTGAGGACGTCTACACCAAGTGGGTGGAATTGTCGGATAACGGAACAGAATACGTTAACGAAGCGTTCCAAGGGTGAATTGGGTCCTGGAAACGATTATCTCCGCGTACGTAGCCCAGGATCATCGGCAATGAGACGTGTATCTCAAGGATTTCGAGTTCGCCTACAACGGGGCTGTGCATAGCACTACTGAGGTTAGCCCGGCTTACCTGAATCTAGGGAGGGAATCACGGCCTAATAATAGCCTACGCCAAAGAGTAGAGGAACCAGTCGATTTGCCTCCACCAGACCTCAAAGAATGGAGGCAGCAGATCGTTAAACCGGAGCTTGAGGACCTCGTCTCCTTACACCACGATAATGCGTTTGATCGTCAGTAGGTGAACTGCGATAAAAGGCGGTGACATGCGGTGTTTAAGGAAGGAGACAAAGTCACGCGTAAATCTCAGATAACATCGTTCGGCCCAAAAGGGATTACGAGAAGATTCGGGGGAAAAAAGCAAGGACCATACGTCATAGTTCGTGTTTTGGGACCGTCGGTATACGAGTTAGGAACCGAAGACGGACAATTAGTAGGAAAGTTCCCTGTAAAACTACTGGTCCCATCTTACGACGAGGGACCTCCTAGGGAGGAGAAAGTAGCGGAACAATAGAAAGTCACCCCTTCCCTAATAGTTCTCTGAACCCCCGCATGTCCAAGATTGGGACTCAAAATAGCTCCGAAATAAAGAGGGTGGCCCGATAATTCGTTTTCGTTCATTTACTAATGTCCAGAGAGAAGTTTATGGATACTCAATATTATTATCCGGTCATTTTTAGAGACACTTCCAACTAGGATGATCTACGGAAGTTGAGCTGAGTTCGAGATGCAAAACTTGATCCCTTTCCTTTGCAGTTGCTTGTTCAGTAAGGAACCTTGGTAGCAAGGATAGTCCAGGTTGCACAATTGGGTTTTTAAGATGGTTAAAGCAGGAGCTATTTAATGTAAGGCTATTCGAGTTGAAGGACCTCAGGAATGAATTCCCTTGTAGTTTTCTTGTTAATATTGATACTTTAGTCTATGATACTTGGGAGGCTGACGGCAGAGCGGAGAAACGGTCCCGTCGCGAATAAATAAAGTCCGATAGGCTTTAAATAGGGCCAGGGAAGTTGTAACGTGGTTTTGGAAAAAAACACACGTTTTGTAAATAACTTTCCAGGATTTCGCCAAAGCCGGAAATCCCAGCCTAGGTTAAGTACTAGGTTAAGAAAAATTAAGTTCAATTATTATCATTTTGTTTATATCGAGTTCAGAGGAACCCAAGTTAGTTAGGTTAGAAACAACGAATTGGCAACAAACCTGATGTCTTTGAGTCAGTGTTGGGACGGGATATGAGGGGGAGAAACATTATGGATAGGCAAAGAAGAGGACATTGGAAGATTCCGACCTACGGAAGGCACGTTGCACCGGAGGAAAACATCAGTAAAGTAAGCCAAGAGTAACTGGCAGTTTGTCAACAATGCAGAAGACACAGGGCGGAGACATGTTGGCATCTTGGCATGGAACCTTGACTTGCAAGAGGACAAGCTCGTCATCCAACGATGCCACCATAGTACACTGAGAGCAGCACTTGTGAGGCGTACGTACATACCGAGACGTCCGGCGAGATTCCCGCTGGCCAATAGGAGTCTCGATCGTCCGATGGTCGGGCCCAATCGCGTCGACGGCGGCCAAACCGAGGCGCGGATTGGTGGATCACATGCACTGGACCTTGCTGGTGCCCCAAAGTGGGTGGCACGGAGAGTCACGAGGGTTCCAGTGGAAGAAGGAAGAAGACGGGCAAGCAGACGAATTTCTGTCTGAAGTTTCGACCTGACTCACTCCTGACCCCGGCCGCATGCACCAGCATGAGATCGGAGTTAGTTTTCTTAGCTTTAGAGACGCACGAGACCCTCTCGCTGCACGCGTAGCGTGTGAGGCACTCGGCTGACCTGGTTCGACCTAAGTCTGGTCGAGTCAAGTGCTTCACCGGAGTGCGGGCGAGGGCACGCGACACAGGACGCCGACCGGCGTCGGAGAATCACGTGAGGGTTTCGGGCGGACATTTTGGTAGTTCCTGGGTTCCTAGAGGATAATAAATCTTGTTACGACTGTCTCTGTCGCGTGAATTAAATTTTTTGAATAAAATGATCTTGTGAATGAAATGTTTAAATTCTGAAGTGTGTAAATTGTTCGCGATTACTTAGCCACTCTTGGACTCTCTCTCTCTCTCTCTTAGTAGTTTCTCATTCCCTTTCTGTTGCTACGTGGCGAGCTATCCAAGTAGCCTAGACGCGACAGGGTCTGTTCTTAAGAAGCTCGGGTAAAAGGGATCCTGCCTGGTGCCCAGCATCAGAAAAAAAAAACAACGAGCTTCGTGGGTTGTTTGCAGATCTGAAGGGTGAGATCCGAAGACTCGCGGGTTCGAGGAGTGTCAGCGGAAGGGAAGCCGACCAGCCATTTTTGCTAACGGTATTCCGAACCTGGGTCATCCCCCGGCCAATCGTTTTTGTAGTGAAAATCGGAAAACCCCGTTAAGGGATATA
>JBAGKK010016656.1:0-11708 GCA_037177015.1 Euceroptres primus
TTATGTACTGAGAGGCTCTCAGTCCTTTTCCAAATAAAATTTTGACCAGTAATCAACATCTTTAACATCTTTGAATAATAATGATTTCAAGGTCGAATTCGTGCGGGTTTTATTTTCCTGACTGACCCACTAACGATCAACTCACTGACAGCTGTTTCATTGACCCAATGACGAGATAATCTTCCCTTATACAATCTCCTCTCCCGTTTCGACCATAATCCAGGATCCCCATTGAGTTCTTTTCTTTTCCTTCGTTGTTTTGTTTTCCCTTTTTCCCCGATTCTATTCCAAACGATAATTCAGAGGAGTATCACAAGAAAATTTTAAATTGCATTTTAAACTACTGGCTTCACTTTTGCCAACACTCCTGATTCACCCTTATTATCCACAAGTTTTAAAATTAGACCTGGGGGTGGTTTCAAAAAGAATTTTCAGGTAAATGTCAAAAATGAGAATTTCAAAGTATCAGGGTCCCAACAAAATTTTAAATTGCATTTCTGATTACTGGCATCACTTTATACAACCCTCCTGATGCACCCCTGAATACCGACAAGTTTTTAAATAAGACCAGGGGATGGTATCAGAAAGAATTTTCAGGTAAATGTGAAAGATGAGAATTTTCAAAGTATCAGGGTACAAAAAAATATAAACTGCATTTCTGACCATTGGAATCACTTCCGACAACCCACCGGTTACACCCCGATTATCCACAAGTTTTCAAATTAGACCTTGTGGTTTTTCAAGAAGACTTTCCAGGTAACTGTCAAAAACGAGAATCTTCAAAGTATCAGGGTGCCAAAAAATTTTTAATTGAATGTCAGAATATTGGCATCACTTCCGACAACCCTTCTGATGCACCCCTATTATCCACAAGTTTTCAATTTAGACCTGGGATGGTATCAAAAAGAATTTTCAGGTAAATTTAAAAAATGAGAAATTTCAAAGTATCAGGGTCCCAAAAAATTTGAAATTGCATTTCTAACTATTGGCAGCAATTGCGACAACCCACCTCATGCACCCCTATTATCCACAAGGTTTCAAATTAGACCTGGTGGTGTTTTCAAAAAGAATTTTCAGGTAAATGTCAAAAACGAGAGTCTTCAAACCATCAGGGTGCACGAAAATTTTAAATTGCATTTTACACTATTGGCATCACTTCCGCAAACCCTCATGATGCACCCCTATTATTTACAAGTTTTCAAATTAGACCTAGGTGTGGTTTCAAAAAGAATTTTTAGGTAAATGTCAAAAACGAGAATCTTGAAAGTATCAGCATGCCAAGAAAATTTTAAATTGCATTTTACACTATTGGCATCACTTTCGTCAACCCTCCTGATGCACCCCTAATATCCACAGGTTTTCAAATTAGACCTGGGGGTGGTTTCAAAAAGAATTTTCAGGTAGTTGTCAAAAACGAGAATCTTCAAAGTATCAGGGTGCAACAAATTTTAAATTGAATTTTAGAATATTGGCATCACTTCCGACAACCCTTCTGATCCACACCTATTATCCACAATTTAGACCTGGGATGGTATCAAAAAGAATTTTTAGGTATATGAAAAAAATGAGAAATTTTAAAGTATCAGGGTCCAATAAAAATTTTAATTGCATTTCTGACTTTTGGCATCACTTCTGACAACTCTCCTGATGCACGCCTATTATCAACAAAATTTCAGGTTACACCTGGGGGTGGTTTCAAAAGGAATTTTCAGGTAAATGTCAAAAATGAGAATGTTCAAAGTATCAGGGTCCTAAAAAATTTTTAAATTGCATTTCTGACTATTGGCATCACTTCCGACAGCCCTCCTAAAGCATCCCTATTATCCACAAGTTTTCAAATCTGACCTGGGGGTGCAGGTGCAAAACCTTGAAATCCTTGAAAAGTCAGGGAAGAAAAAAATGGTCAGGGAAATCAGTGAAAAGTCAGTGAATTTTGAAAATGGGTGAGGGAATTTTTTTAAAAATCGCTGACCAATCGTCGATCACGGATAGGGCCGTATCAATTCATACAGATTACATATTTTTGCGCGCTGGTCGCCGCTGCGCCGCTACTCGACTAAATTGCTGCCAGAGTGCTCGGTGATGCTTGGCTCCTTTCGGCTTGCTCGGGTCACGCCGCGCGCTGTGTTGTCGGACTCGCCCGTGCAGGATTGGGCAGGTCTGTTATGGTTTACAAATAAGACGTGTAGTAGACGCAGTGAAGCACCGTTACGGGCGCGTTGAAGATTATTGAAGAGTGACACTCCGTTTCCAAGGTAAGTTAAAACTGTCATGTTAATTCTTGGTGCACGGTCGCCCGCCACACTGTGTTTGACGGAAAATTCCACGGAGTTTTTGGCTGACTTAAAGCGAAGTCATTTATTTTTCACTTACTTTGAGCGTCGGTTTATTGTTCTGTGTGTACGCACTATTCCTCCGAAACGGTGAGTTTTCGGACACAGGGATCGTTGCAATAGAACAATCTTAATAGCAACGGAAACGGACGCATCAGAAATGACGGCGCGGTGTTGCGTGTTTGCCTACCGGCGTCTATGAAGGAACACCCGTGCATGGTCTGATGATGCATTTCGTACAAGATTTGATAATTTTTTTCGTCTTTTGATGCTGTTGTCTTAAATTTAATGCATTGTGTCTCATGTTTGCAGTTATTGAAACCACCCAGCAGTCATGTCGAAGATAAAACAAACGTTTTTTCAAGCAGATTGGCTACTCAACCCTCAATTTTCGGGCATTGTGGAGGGGAAAGTGAACACGGAGGCGTTTTGTTCTTTCTGCAAAAAGATCATTCAGCTAGCCAACATGGGAATCCAAGCCCTGAAGAGTCATGTCAAAGAGGGAATTAAACATCGGAAAGCAGTTTCGCTTCGGAAGGCGACAGCTGATATCCGGCTGTTCACTTCTCCGCCCGCGACCAAGGTAATTCGTTCATTCGAGTCAAACCAGCATTGTTTCCAGAAAAGGCAAAAAGCAGGGCGAACTCGCCAGTTAATAGCGGGTTGAATTTTAGCACATATAGAGTGGAGTTGCCTTGTAGGCAGGCTGATTTTCCTGTTTTTAGTCCACTTTTCTAGCGAAATTGCAATCCACAGAGCGATGTTAAGACTATTGCTTTTTTTTTCTACGCTTCCAGGCCGCCCCTTACACATCGACTATTGCTGATGAGAATCCAGATGACCCGCCCGCCGTACAGGTAGTTGAGCCCAGCGTCACTCGGTTTGGTTCCTCTCCGACAACTTTGCAGTCGGCCGTATCCTCTGGTGACATCATCGACGACTCCTTGCGGCCATCGGGTGCATCCACTAGGGAGAGGAATCGCCTAAAAATGTACTTGCAGAAGGACGACGTCACATCACTGAGATATTGTGGTGTCGTCAAGCGGTAGAAAATCACTCTTCTGCTGCGGCCGCAGGAAGACAGGTCTCTCTCTTCCCTCGGATGTTTCCTGCCAGCAGCATAGCATCCTCCATGCAACTGCAGCGCACTAAGATTGGATATAGCATCAATCATGGGCTAGCTCCCTACAACTTTGGAAAACTTCTCGTTGACATAAAGGCAGCAGACTCTTTCGTCACTTTCTTTGATGAAAGTTTAAACAAAAAGTCACAGTATCAGCAGATGGACCTCGCTGTTCGATTCTGGTCTAATACTTCTAAAGAAGTAGAAACACACTATGTCTCCTCAGCTTTTCTCAGACATGGTCGGGCGAAGGACTTAAGAGAGGCTTTCATGGGCCAGTTCAGTGAATTATGCATGAACAAAATGGTTCAAGTGTCTATGGATGGCCCTAATGTCAACTGCGCATTTTTAAGAGAGCTAGAAAATGATCTGCGAGATATTCATGGGGTAAACCGCCTTTCTCTGGTCGATATTGGTTCATGTAGCTTGCACATTCTCAATAATAGTTTCAAGGAGGCTTTCAAGTCTGTCTCCTGGGACATTGTTAGTTTTCTTAGATCTATTTACTATCTATTTAAAGACACTCCTGCAAGACGAAGTGATTATTTTAGATTTAGTAAGCCAGAGAAGCCGCCTCTCCCTGCTAAATTTTGCTCTGTACGATGGCTGGAAAATGAGGGTCCAGTCGAGACAGGCATTAAAGCCATTCCCTACCTTAAGACATTTAAGACGAAAGTAAAAGAAGAGAAGATCAAACTAATTTCTAAAAGTTTCAAGAATATAGAAAGTGCCCTGAAAGGCAAACTTTTGCCTGCTAAGCTAGCTTTTTTCCGATTTGTGTCGCAAATTGTGAACCTGTTCCTGCGGAATTATCAGTCTAATCATCCAATGATACCTTTTTTGTATATTGATCTATAGGCTGTAATTGTTGATATCATTACTCCCTTTGTGAAGGAGAGTGTTTTGATAGAAGCATCCTGTTTGCACAGTTGAATTTGATAAGGAAAGCAACCAGATTGCCTCAAACAAAATTAAGCTTAGTCATGTAGTTAAAGAGGAGCTCCGAAAGGTAGATCTAACAACTGAGGAGATTAAGAAATTTAAGTCTGACTGCAGAGCTATTCTTATTGATATGTGCCGGCGCTTGTTGAAGAAGGCCCCAGTAAAGTATAGCTTGTGTAAGGCGGTGATGTTTTGCGATCCGACCTTGACAGCCAGTTACTCAAGTGCAGCCAGGTTTAGGCTTACCAGTGCGTTACAAATATTTTCTGCCAAAAACTGGGTTTCTAGTCTGAAATGTGATTTAATTGAAGAAGAATTTAAAACACTTACTTCTCAGGTCGAATTCAAAAATTTGTGCAAAGAATACCGAAGACAAGATATGAGAGTTAACCATTTTTTGAGAGATTTCCTGATGGGCAAGGAAAAGTTTGAAAATTTGTATACATTTGTCAAACAAGTGCTGATTTTAAGCCATGGACAAGCTTTTGTTGAAAAAGGGTTCTTTGTGAACAAAGAGCTCATCGTTGAAAATCAACTAAATGAGTCTCTTATTGCCCACAGGAGGGTTTATGACGGCCTGAAAAGTGGAGGAGCTATGCAGAACGTCCAAGTTGACAAGAAGATGATTCACAGCTTTAAGAACGCGAGGAGTAGAGATGAGGACGCCATGAAAAAATCACGTTCTGTCAAAGAAGCGGAAAATGCCAAAGCCACATCCAAGAGATCCCTTCTAAAGGAAATAGAGGAACTAAAATATAAGAAAGCTAAACTTCTGTCACAGCAAACTAGTGAGATGAGTACTCTTGATGATCAGATCTCTTTGTTGAGTACATCTCTTTCATAGTTATATGTTTTTGTCCCTGTCATGACTGAGTTGACTTTATTGTTCATTGTGATTGATAGGCTTAAATGTACGTTTCTTGTCTAAGTTAATTTTATTTTCCACTGTGATCGCTGTTTTATTCTTGTCACTATTTTGACTGACTTAATTTTATTTTTCATTGCGATGTCTACGGCATAACATACTTGTGTCTGCTAACCTGAGTTAATTTTATTTTTTACTGTAGATATGGTGTATCTCGGTTTTACTTGAGTTCATTTTATTAATGTATTTTATGTTTTGTCAGAGTTTTATCATCAACTTTCAATAAATTGGAAAAAAAACTGCGTATGATTTACAACCCTGCTGTGTTCTTTTTTGGGTTTAGAGTTTCCTATAGGTATCTCGAAAAGTCAGGGATTTTTTAAAAAAGGTCAGGGAAAAGTCAAGGAAAAGTCAGGGAAATTAAAAATGGAAAGTCTGTGACAGCCCTGGGGTGGTTTCAAAAAGAATTTCTAGCTAAATTTCAAAAATAACATGACATGACATTTATGAGGAAATTCTTTTTGAAATCACCCCTAGGTCTAATTTGAAAAATTGTGGATAATAGGGGTGCACCAGAAAGGTTGTCGGAAGTGATGCCAATAGTCAGGAATGCAATCTAAAATTTTTTTGTAACTCTGATAATTAGGAAATTCTCATTTTTGACATTTATCTGGAAATTCTTCTTGAAACCACCCCTAGGTCATGATGTCAACAGTACGAAATACAAATACAAATTTTTTGGGGGTCTGATACTTTCAAAATTCTCATTATTAACATTTTCCTGAAAATTCTTTTTAAAACCACCCCTAGGTCGAATTTGAAAATTTGTGGATAATAGGGGTGCATCAGGAGGGTTGTCAGAAGTGATGCCAATAGTCAGAAATGCAATTTAAAATTTTTTTGGGACCCTGATACTTTGAAAATTCTCATTTTTGACATTTACCTGAAAATTCTTTTTGAAACCAACCCCAGGTCTAACTTGAAAACTGGTGGATAATAGGGGTGCTTCAGGAGGGTTTTCGGAAGTGATGCGAATAATCAGAAATGCAAATAAAAATTTTTTGGGGACTCTGATACTTTGAAAATCCTTATTTTTGACATTTATCTGGAAATTCTTTTTGTAACCCATCTAGGTCTAATTTGAAAACTTGAGGATATTAGGGCTGCCTGAGGAAGGTTGTCTGGAATGATGTCAACAGTACGAAATTCAATAAATATTTTTTGGGGGTCTGATATTTTAAAAATTCTCATTTTTGACATTTCCCTGAAAATTCTTATTGAAACTACCCCCAAGTCTAATTCGAAATCTTGCGGATAATAGGGGTGCATGAGAAGGGTTGTCGGAAGTGATGCCAATAGTCAGAAATGCAATCTACAATTTTTTGTGACTCCGATAGTTTGAAAATTTTCATTTTTGACATTTATCTGGAAATTCTTTTTGAAACCACCCGTAGGTCTAATTTGAAAACCTACGGTCAATGGGGGTGACTCAGGAAGATTTTTGGAAGTAATATCAATAGTTAGAATCAATATTAAACATTTTTTTGGGGTCTTTGATAGTTTGAAGATTGTCATTTTTGACACTAATTTGGAAGTTCTTTTTGAAACCACACCTAAGTCAAATTTGTAAACTTGTTGAGAATAGGGGGTCTCAGGAATGTTTCCCGAAGTGACGTCAATGGTCTGAAATGCAATATTGTCGCCCTAACGGGACGGTCGAGGTTGCATAGAGGCAGGATAAAAGTTATAAAAATGCAATGCTTTTGTATGTTGGTAATTTTTAGTTCTCCGGTGACTGGGAGAAGATTCATTGTTTAAAGAAATAGGGATAACAAGTAAAATTATATTAAAAAACAGAGTGTAGATATCTGAAGAGGTGTAAGTCTAGTAAAGAAAATTCTTAGAAATTGAAGAAGAAAAATTGAAATAAATTAATTTTCTAAGATTTTTGTTCTTAGGTTTCATTGTTTAAAGAAATTTAGAAATTATCTATTTAGGAAAGGGAACCTATTGTTCTTTTTCTTCAACTGCCGAAAACACTGTAAATGTCGGTTTTTCAACTTTAGTTTTTTTAAGCCATTATGTTTACCAAACACGCTCTAAGTGTAAAAGTTAAACAATTGGTTTCTCGTGTTTTTAGTAAAAAAGCGTGCTATTCAGTTGTATTATCGTTAGTTTCATACGGAATGTAAGTTGTAAATATTGAGGAGCAGGTTGGTAGTTTGGCGCTTAACTTGTGGAGTTTCCATTCAAGCTACAATACAGGAGGCAGCCGATTCGGTCGGCGGCGTGCGCTCGCGGCGGCTGCACTTACATTTCACGCGGGGGCACACCTACACGGAACTTTGTTGTTTTGTAGTTGCTAAACATAGCACCGCAGAACATTCTTGCATTTGACTTTTTGTCTTTTGTTTTTATTTTCTATTTGTGGTTGCCCGTTGTCCCACAAGTGGTGGGACACCCTGTATATATATATACGTTGTCGCCTCGAAGATACAATAGACGATGTCGCCTCTTATAACGTTGTCGCCTCAGAAAAGTGAGGCGACAACGTTTTGCCCGTTTTCCAGTGTAAATCTATTTCAGATGGCGTTTAATATCATTTAGCGCAAAAACGTACTGAGTTTACAATTTTCATAATTTACCTGCAATATCGACCAGCTAGTTCGAGTGTAGAAAATCGGCGCAAGTGACGCCATACTAGTAGATAAATCCTGTACTTTCCCGCTTCAATTAATATATAAATCAAAACACAGGTATGAAGCAAAGGTTCCCGCCTCGGCAATTTGGCAACACTGCAATTACGGTCAGTGAATTGGCAGGCGCTTTTCTCTGGCCGACACTTAGCATTTGACAAATAGCATGATTCAATGGTGGATGTAAAAATTTGAAAATAGTTTAATTTTTATCAAAATGAGTACATATACGTTTTTGAGGCCGCTGAATTCGAATTTTCTATCAGGATTCCGAATTTCAAAATGGCGGACACAATGTTTTTTGAAAATAGTTGAATTTTTATGAAAATGAGTATTTATACGTTTCTGAGTTCGCTAAATCAGAATTTGGTATCAGACTTCCAAAACTCAAAATGGAGGATCCAATACGGCAAATACAAAAATTTGAAAATGGTTGAATTTTTATGAAAATGATTATTTACACGTTTTTGGGGTCGCTGAATACAAATTTAGGACTAAGATCTCAAAATTGGGGCCGCTAAAATCAAGTGTGAAATAGAATCTTTTTCAACTTTTTTTATCCGCCATATTAATTCCGACATTTTGAATTTTGAAATTTAAATATGAAATTTGTATTCAGCGACCTCAAAACCCGTATATCCATTTTTGTATACTTCTAACCATTTTCAAACTTTTATCTGATATTTGGATCCGTCATTTTGAATTTTGAAATCTTGTTATCAAATTTGGATTTAGCGTCCTTAAAAATCTTAAGAATAAATTTATGAAGTAAGGTTGAGAACACTTATTACCTTGGTCAACAAAATATGACCTGTGTGTTCAGGGAATGAGATATATCATTTCCAGAGTAGTTTTCTGTGTTTAATCCAAATTTGGCCTGTGTTTTTTCTCAGCACGTCAGGTTTTTGAGATTTTTTGAGTTAAAAATTTTTTCGAAGAATCACAAATCGTATGATAAAAGGGTGTAAATTTTTTTAAACGGAAAAAAATACATAATTTCAATGCGTTTTTTAACGCAGAATCCATTGATGGTTTTGTTTTTTTGATATCTTATACAGTTCCTGAGATAATTTTAAAAAAACTAAAAAAACACGAAAAACATGGTTTTTCAAAAAAACTTTATATTTAACTGAATATCATTTATTTTTTAGTCAACTGCGTGTCATTCTCTTCTTTTTTTGATGCAGAAAAAATTTCAAAAAAGCTTATAGTTACAGCGGTAACTGTTTGAAAGATACATGGCAGAGAAGTTGTCTCTTTGTATAGAGTTGCCAGTTTGACGGCTTACAAGTACTTGAGGTGAATCATTGTACTGTTTCTTGTATCTCATTGCATTAAAGTCTACAATATTTACAATATTTACAATATTCACAGAGTTTACAGTATTCACAGCTCCAACCATAGCGCCGGACTTCCGGGCAGGTTTTAAATACACAGGCGCCGCAACATCGTTGCACACGTGATACAGAGCATCGTTTGGGGGAAAAGTGTACATGGCGCATGCGCGTCTCCCCTCCACTACGTCACATATATCAGCTCTCTACTCTTGTTCGTATCTCGCTCTGGGCTACCTTTATTTGATGCTAGTCCTCTGCGGATTCACAGCATATGCTACCTACTATAGAACTTGAACTTATTTCTATTTAACTCCAATATATTTGCGCTAAGCTTTTATTCAAATCTCATTTTGCAGCGATTGCAAAATGGAGCACAGCTGCAAAAATCATCCCGATAGCTTTTGCAACGTTTGCAATTTTTTCGTCTCACAAAAACAGAAACAAAACATTTCTCCTGCAATGCGAGAAGGCTACGAGATATAGTTTCAGATTAAACCCAAAAATGAAGAATAAAGTTGGATACTCCAGCTGCTGTTTACCTTGTGCAATTAAATTAAAGTCGGTACAACGAGGAGATTTTGATCGTCTTTTTACATTCACTTTTCCTACTTTTTGTAGAGAACCTCAGAATCATATCGATGATTGTTATTTCTGTTTAACAGATGGCTACTCATCAAAACGCAAGGCCTCCATTATTTACTTTAATGTTCCTTCCGTGACAAAAGCTGCTTATGATTTATGACCGTAACGATTCTATCCCGGGAAATTCTGCATAACGCAAAGCAGAATAAATCAATGCTGATGAAAATCAAACCCTAGAAAATAAGCCGACCAGAAACTTGCGAGAGTTAGTCGACCAGGAAGGATTGAATGGTTTGATAAGGGACCTGAATTTATCAAAAAATGAGGCTGATTTATTGTATGTAGATGTATATGTAGATGTATGTATATGTAGATGGGCTCATGAAGAGCCTTGGTCAAGAACACTAGCCAGAGAATTGGCGTTTATTCATTGATGCTTATAAACTAATAAAAGTAGTTTGAAAGCTGTTCTCTTGTACAATGGAAATGAATATCCATCAATACTCATCAGTTATGCCACCAATATGAAAGAGTGCTATGCTGTTATGAAATTGCTACTTGACAAAATAAATTACAAATCATATGAGTGGTCTATATGTAGCAATTTTAAAGTCATAGGGATTTTTCCCGGATTGCAATCTGGCTATACAAAACATTGTTGCTTTCTATACACTTGGGACAGCAGATCACGAGACCAACATTATAATGTGAAAGTTTGGCCAGACCGAAAGACGTTAGAACCAGGAAAAATGAACGTTGCCCAAAACCACTGGTTGATCCTCAAAAAATCTTACTACCACCATTAAATGTGAAATTAGGCATCGTAAAAAATTTTGTCAAAGTGATGAATAAAAACAGAAAGAGACAACTTCTCTGCCATGTATCTTTCAAATAGTTACAGCTGTAATTATAAACATTTTTGAAATTTTTTCTGCATCAAAAAGAGAAGAGAATGACACGCAGTTGACTAAAAAATAAATGATATTCAGTAAAATTTAATTTTTTTTGTAAAACTATTTTTCTCGTGTTTTTTTAGTTTTTTAAAAAATTATCTCAGGAACTGTATAAGATATCGAAAGAAGAAAAACAATTAATGGATTCTGCGTTAAAAAACGCATCGAAATCATGTATTGCTTTCCGTTTAAAAATTTTTTACAGCCTTTTATCATACGATTTGTGATTTTTCAAAAAAATTTTTAACTCAAAAAATCTCAAAAACCTGACATGCTGGAAAAAACAGAGGCCAGATTTGTATTTAGCACAGAAAACTACTCTGGAAATGATATATCTCATTCCATGAGCACATAGATCATAGTTTGTTGTCCAGTGTTATTTAAAACACAAATGGCACATAAAGTCCATTTTTGCTTTATAGCGAAGTGGTTAAGGAGTTCTGCTTATCAATGAATAACGAAATTCAAATTCTACCATTATTTTTTACAATCTTGTGCCCGCGTCCAGGAGAGGAGAAAGATTTTTCTTTTCTTTTGAAAAATAAAAATTCACCTTTTTTATAAAAACAAGACGGGATATGAAAAAAGTTAATAAAGCAAAGTTATTTTGGAGGAGGCTAAGTCATAAACATCTGCATTTAATATTGCATATATTTAAAAATATTTGGCTTACAAGAAATTATTTAAACTATTTTTATTTATTATAATTAATCGTTTCAGAGATATCTTGGTAACTTTCTTCTTCAACAATATAAGTGAAAGTATAGTAATATATAATGTAAATTAAATAATTATAATTATTCTCAAATGAGTCAATGAAGACGGTTGTTATACGAGCCAAAACAGTTTTATTTGTCAAAAAGACGACGTTTCGATA
>JBAGKK010016667.1:0-11707 GCA_037177015.1 Euceroptres primus
AATAAACTATTTTTATATTTTATATTTAATTAAATTTAAATTTTATTTTTTTAAATAGAAATTTTGAAATATATAAACTAAAATTTTATTTACATTAATTAATTATTTATATCATTATTTACCATAATTGATTATTCTTTAAGTAAATATTTTAAGCTATCCTACATTAATTCTTTAATACACAAAAGGATTCATGTATTTAGTGGGAATTTTTTTTCAGTTCCATGCATTTTAATAATATTTTTAGTCTCACAATTTTTTTCCCTTCTAAAATTTGCAAATAAATAGAAGCCAGGGACCCAAGAGTTCCAGGCGCTCAACTCGGAATAGAAAAAAAAGGGTGCTCGGGGTGACTCTACCACGAGCTACCGTCGACATAAAAAGTTTGGAGAACGCTGCTGTAACAGATTTAATGGTATTTGCCCTTTTCCACAGTCAGGTCTGGCGCTGCGGGGGGCACATCTGGCTAAGGAACTCAAGGATGTAAGACAAGGACAAGGAAGTCCTTGATTTTCAAAATATAAACAAGGCCTTATGTTTTAGTCGTCTTAAGTTCCTTGAAAATCAAGGCCTTGCTCGGATTTTCCTTGCCTTTCTCGATTTTTTCCTTGGCATTCCTCGTCTTGAATGGCATCACTAAACTCAAGGTTTTTTTTTTTTTGATGACGCACCCTCTAAACTTGTTCTATTTGATGAAAAAATAAACGGATATTTTTCTTTTCTTTTTAAAATAATTTTAAAACGTGGTCCATGATTAAAATGAATAATTAATGTTAATTTTCGTAAATATAATAATTGTTTGCCAGGGAATACAACTAAAGGTACCATATGTTCAGGAAAAAAATATGACCCAATTAGACCAAAAATACTACCCCTAAGCGTTGAAAACTATCCTTTTTAGAGGTTAAAATATTATATTTATATTACCAATATCATTTTTCTCCAATTACTAATAATATATAACTACGAAGTTCGTGGTATATCGTTTTCCTCCAATTACTAATAATATATAATTACGAAGTTCGTGGTTATACATTATTAGTAATTGGGTCAAATAAATATAATATTTTAACCTCTGTAAAGGGTAGTTTTTGACTCTTAGGGGCAGTATTTTTGGTCTAATTGAGTCAAATTTTTTTTCTAAACGTATGGTACCATCAGTTGTATTCCCTGGCAAACAATTATTATATTTACGAAAATTAACATTAATTATTCATTTTAATCATTTTAGGATAGTTTAAGGCTCCAGGACCAATGTTTAAAATTATTTTTAAAAAGAAATGAAAAATATGCATTTATTTTTTCACCAAATAGAACAAGTTTAGGGGGTGCGTCATTTAAAAAAAAATTGAGTTTTTTCAGGATACCCTAATAACCACATTATTAAATATAACAAATTGTAAAAAAGAAATATAAATGCGACTTAGAAAAAAATTAAATCTGCAATTGTTTATTTAACATTAGTTAAGTAACTAAGTTGTGTATTTTTTTTTGGTTTAGAAAAAAAATCGTAATTCTGATTCAATATGTATCATTTTCAATGAATTTCATTAAAACACAGTTAAATTTACATAAAACAAATTGCTAATGGCCTATTATTTTATCTAACTATCTATTTACCCATCAAGTTTATTTTTAATAAAACTTATTCAAATAAAATTGCAAGTAATATTTTAAAGAACAAAATAGATTATCAATAATGCACTTTGAATCAGAATTACATACGATTTTTTTTCTAAAGCGAAAGAAAAAGTCAAATAACCAATGCTAAACCGAAACTAGATCGTTTCTCGCGCTAAGCGCGCTATTTATCTCCTCCCTGCTGGTATTTTAAATAAAATTACAATCTTTAAAATTTGGATATGATTAAATTACTAAAATTACTAAAAAGCGATATTTAGCAATTTCAAAATAATTTAACATTTTCAAACTGGAAAACTTTGAAAATTTAATACTCGATTATGCTCCTTAATTCGTAATTCCAAGTTTTTAGAATTAAAGCTATTCAAATTCAAGAATTTAAATTTGAACATGGCTTTTATGTTCTCCCCGTACAGTCAAACTCAAAATTAATCAATCTTTATCTTCAATTATAAAATCAACAAAAAAGAGCTTTTTGTTAATTTCAACGAAGTTTAAAAGAGAAACTGAAGCTTTTTACATAAAAAAATAGTTTTAGTTATTATTGAATTATTTATTTAAAAGTCGTTATTTAAATATCTGTGTTTTTTCCTTCGTTCTAAACAAAAACCGTAATTTTCATTCAATTTCAATTCTCAGCGGCTCATTTTGTTCCTTAAAAGATCGTTTACAATTCTATTTGGTATATTTTTATTAGAACTTGTAATAAGACCTACTGACTGGAAGATCTTTAATTTAGTTTCTTTTCAAATTTGACTTCTAATTTTTCTCTCTTCTGAATTATTTTCGAAACAGAAATTTTCTTACGTTATATAATTTATATTTTTTTTTAAATTACAACTTTCAATTATTTTATATTAAAATTACGAAACATAATCACGCGCTTTTCATTTCGAATTACTTAATTTACCAATCAGTCTTGTAATTTTTGATATTTGGAAACAAAAATGTATCTATGTCTTGAACTTGGTCTAAGTTTCAAATTTAAACAATCCAATCAGCATTGCGGAAAAGCGACAACAATGAAATATCGAAATTGCGAGTTTTTTGGGTCATCAATTTTTTAGAGAAGGGCAATTATAGATTCAACTATTTTGAACTATATCGCACTTTGATTTCTCTTTTAACATTTGTCAAATTTAACAATATGGTTATTTTCCTCGATTTTACAAACCTATTTTAAACATTTGAGGTGCGATATGGGGTGAACATCCTTATAAGTTGCATAAAGAAACTTTGGGGTAAGAAAGTCTGATCCTAGTAATTTGTAAATACCAAGGTGAAAAATTTATGTATAATTTATATATAATGAATTAATTATCAATAGTCACTATGTGAAAAATTATGCATACACAGTAAATCTGAAGATATCAAAATGTTGCAAACTGATAGTGACAACTACTCTTTAAATCTAAATTATTTATTTATTTATTTAGCATAAGTCTCTAGGGCTAAATAGCCCTCTAGGAACAGGAGATAAATAAACTATTACTAAAAATACAGTCGCTGTTCGAAGAATCTAATAATCTAAATTATTGAAAATGGAGCCACTAATTTCCTTTAGTCAACATTTCTACTAATTATGAGTTGTACTTTACTATCTTTTTAGTAGTTTTTTAACTTTACACTAAAATTTGAGTCAAAATTTATTAATGATTAGTGAAAATTTTCATTAAAGTAAATTGGAGGCTCAATTTTTAATTAAGCCTCCAGAATAGTTGTCACTGTCAGTTGTTTGCAACATTTTGATACTTTCCGATTTACTGTGTAATTTTTATTTTATTTTTAACTTCAAGCTTTTTAGTGTGTGCATAATTTTTCGCACAGTGACTATCAATAATTCATTTATTATACACTGAATTGAATTCTGATTAAATATGTCTTTACAAGAAATTCTGGTTGTTTGAAACAGAATTCTGTTTAAAATAATCAGAATTTTCGGTTAAAACGCAAATTGAACAGATAATTCTGATTAAAATAATCAGAATTTCCTGTAAGGGCATATTTAAGTCGATATTCTGGTTATTTTAACAAAATTTTTTTTGATTATGCATAATTTTTTCACCTGGGTAGATGGTTTTGTTTTTGATTTGTAAACAAATTTCGAACTGATAGAAAAAGTGCACAATAATTTTGGTGACCAAAATTCTTAAATGGTGCTACTATTGTTTGTGTGATTCGATTTTAACTTAAAATATTGATATTTTAAATTTTTCTCTATGCTTCTACTGGAGAATTGCATCAAACCAGTCTTAGAACTGTTGATTACATATAATTTATTTTAAAAAAACGACACAAAAAAGTTATTTAGAAAAAATGCTTATTTTGTATTCAATACAACTACAAAGTATTCAACTAGTAAAGAGCCACTTCCAACAAAGTTTAAATACACCTTATGAAGAAAATCCCCTTCTTTTCTAATAATAGGAGTACACGAAACTCCTCCACCTTGAATACAATTTTACCAAAAAAACGCTACAACCTGTATATATCTGATCTGTATATATTATTGAATAAACATTGTTTTATAAAAAAATTAAAAAAATATAAAAAAAACTAGGATACCTGGCTCTCACCCAGGAGACTCGGGTTCGATTCCCGGTACCGGAATTTTTTTGTTTTTTAAACACATTTTTGCTAATTTAATTTAAAACAAAGTGGCTCTCATCCAGAAGATGGAATTTTTGCTCCATTTGGAAAAATCTATCCTACTTTAATCTTATTTTAGGCTTTAACTATTTCAATTTTATATTAAATTCTTAGTTTTATACGACTATTGTTTTATTATGAATAATTTCAAAGTCCGTTCCTATTTTTTGTAACTTTTTCCTTGATTTACTCATTCAGAATGGGATAATTTAATTTTTGAACAATAGAGTGTGAACCAGCGAAGCTATCAGCTTTAATTTAAAGCGATACATTCAGAGAAACATGGATATTCACATTTTTCAAATACATTGAGATATTTACCATGTTTCAACTATATTATTATGATTTACCACAAAAAGTATGACTTTGACAATATAGTAACACAAACTTTAGATTCATTTGCAACTATTGTTGTATATTCGTTATATCTGTTTGATCTTCATTCATAATACATATTTTTACTGGTTATTTTATTGTTTAAAATAATAATATAAACCTATTTCTGTTACGCAGTAAAAAGAAGAGATTCCTTTTAATTTAAAACATGGAAATTTATTGTGCTTTTATTTTACATTATTTCTATTTTACAATTTTTTTTTTATATTTCTACATAATATTTTTTTTATTATTATATTATTGTTTTATTATTTCATTTTAGAATATTATTTCTATTTTACAATATTGTCTTCTACTTTTGCACAATATTTTCTTTGCCCACAGTAAAAAAGAGTACTTAAAATTGTTAAACCTTAGAATGGTTTCCGATTAAATTCAGTAACATTTTATCTCAATTTAAGCAATATTGGTCTAAATTTAATACCACGTTACCTGAATTTCAGAATTGAGTCTTAAATTCAGAATAAATTTTTCTTAAATCCAGATAAATTTTACTGAATTTAATCCAAACTATTTTAAGGTGTAACAATTTTAAGTATTCTTTTTTACTATGAACTTCGCAGGTGAAAAAATTATGTACAATAATTCATGTACATAATAAATTATCGACATTCACTATGCAAAAAATTATGAATAGTAAATCTGAAAGTCTTGAAATGATGCAAATAGTTAAAAACTAGTTGTCATTTGCGCCTTAAATAGCTGTTGGACTTAAATAAATAAATGAAATGAAAAAAAAAGTATTTTGTTTGAAACATTTTGATACCTTCAGATTTACTGCATATTATGTAATATGCATACACTACAAAAAAAATTTTGTTGATTCAACAAAATCGTTTAGTTGATTTAAACAAAAATGTTTTGTTTTTTTTTTCAACAAAATTTTTGTTGAATCAACCAAATGTTTTGTTGATTCAGGTAAATTATTTATTTTGGTTAAATCAGCCATAACTTTTGGCTAGGTAAATCAAAATTTTAATTCTCCGTATAAAAATCAAATCCTTTCGTTGAACCAAGCAAAATTTAATTTGTTCAATCAAATATTTTTCTGAGTGTAATTTTTTGCACAGTAACTATGGATAATTCATTATACATAAATTATGCATAATTTTGCGACTGGGTCCATAATTTCAATATAGCACAGAAGTAACGTGTTTAATTGATGGCCTTTGAGTTTATCAGATAAATTCTTAAAAATAACTGATCTTTCAGTTAAAGTTCGTTGTACTCAGTTAACTTTTAACTGATGTGCACTTAGAGAAAAATTTTATTTGAATCAAAAACACTGTTTCTTTGAATAGACACAAATATTTGGTTATTACGAACAAATTTTGGTTGATTCAAAAAACTATTTATTGGATTTGAATAAACGTTTAGTTTAATCTAATAAAATTTTTGACTCACCATAAAATTTACTCAGTAAATAGTGGGATATTATTTTAATCTGCAGCAATATTATTTTGATCTGAAGTGGATCATTTATTTTATTGTCAGTCTTTTGTTTTTCGATTTATCATTATCATTAAAATGATACCTTGAAATTTTCTGTGTAGTCGAATGAACCAAATTTTTTATTAAGTCAACTAAAACATTGTTTTGATTCAACCAAACCTTTGGCTGACTATACAGTAATGCATTTGTTTAGTTGATTCAACCAAATTTTGGTTAAATCAAAAAAACTTTCTTCTGAGTTTAGATTTAAGCAGTGAATCATAATATATTCTGTTCTACTCCGAACAGAAGAATATAATATTTGTACAATATGTTCTGTATAATTTATGTTTTACTTCAAATACAACATATTTACGATTTTTCCATTCTGCAAAATGAAATAGTGTTACTGCAGAAAAAAAGAATGATGAAACTTTATAGCCCCTCTTCAGTGATCCTGCAGAAGCATTATTGTCCTTCCACCCAGAACACTATTTCTCGGAGACAAAAGTATATATCCATACAAACGTGTTATATTTTTAACTAATGTCTTTCTTTTGAACCCGGAAGTGCCACATGCAAAAGCCGGTCTCTATAGTTTTAAACCCCTTTTTTGTGAGGAATAACCTCTTTCTACGTTGTACGTATAACGCATCACGAGGCACCATGCATGCATATATGCATCTCCATTGCGGCGGATATACGTGCGGTTATATAGCGACTAGTGTCGCTGGCGCAGCTGCCTCTGCTGCTTGTAAGAAACCAAAAAAAAAGAGAAAAAGATGCGGAAAAAAGGGAGAAAAAAATGGTGCATTTCCCTCAGCCATACGTGGCCAGCCTATGCATACGTAGCCGCGGTTCCATGTGATTCTAGTCAGTCCCGTCGATGACGAATTCTCTCTCTCCAGGTAGCTCGTTTCCGTTTTCTTGTGGGAGATTTCCATGCGATTCTGAAAAGCGTGAAGCGCAAGAGAGAGAAAGAGAGAGAGAGAGAGAGAGAGAGAGAGAGAAAGGAAGCTTACGAAGCACTAGAAACTTTCAAATCTCCCTTGAA
Organism: Euceroptres primus; assembly: GCA_037177015.1. Lineage (NCBI taxonomy): Eukaryota > Metazoa > Arthropoda > Insecta > Hymenoptera > Figitidae > Euceroptres > Euceroptres primus. The sequence continues at coordinate 7,172 of JBAGKK010016667.1, forward strand.
CGGGGATCGTACTTCACTTCGCTTAATCCTTTCACCGCGAACGTTTAAAACTTTTTTATTTATTTTTCATGCTGCGATGGTAATCTCCTGCAATCTGATACATTCCTCGCTGCTGCTGCAATATAACACTTCGAGAACAATCGAGAGATATAACCTAATACTTCCACTTCAAGTTGTATCTCCTTTTCAAGAAATTCGGATTATTTATTTATAAAATGGACAAAGAAAGAAGAGTCATTAACAGTCTCGAAGAGAATAAATAAAAATTGAGGATGGGGAAGAAGCGAAAATCAGAAAATGATTTAATGTGTAAATTAAAGAAGCAATTAATGAAATTCAAGAAATTCGGATTATGCATTTACAAAATGGACAAAGATCAAAGAATCATTAACAGTCTCTAGCGACATTAATGAACAGTAAATATGAGGAAGAAGCGAAAATCACAAAATGATTTCAGTTTTTAATTGAAGAAACAATTAATGAAATTTAAGAAATTCGGATTATTTATTTATAAAATAGACGGAAATAGCAGAAGCATTAACAGTCTCTACCGAAATCAATAAAAATTGAAGATGAGGAAGAACCGAAAACCAGAAAATGATTTAATTTGTATATGGAAGAAGCAATTAATGATCTTCAAGAAATTCGAATTATTTATTTATAAAATAGACGTAAATAGAAGATTCATTAACAGTCTCTACCGAAGTCAATAAAAATTGAACATGAGGAAAAACCAAAAACCAGAAAATGATTTAATTTGAAGAAATTAATAAAATTCAAGAAATTCGGGTTATTTATTTCTAAAATAGATGAAAATAGAAAAATTATTAACAGTCTCTACCGAAATCAATAAAAAATGAAGATGAAAAAGAATCGAAACCAGAAAATGATTTAATTCGTATGTGGAAGAAGCAAGAAATTCGGATTATTTATAAAATAAACAAAGATAGTGGAAGAAGTTCAAGAAATTTGAATTATTTATAAAATAAACAAAGATAGAAGAATCATTAAAAATCTGTACTGAAATCAATAAAAATTGAAGATGAGGAAGAAGCGAAAACCAGAGAATGATTTAGTTTGAAGAAATTAATGAAATTCAAGAAATTCGGATTATTTACTTATAAAATAGACGAAAATAGAAGAATTATTATTAACAGTCTCTACCAAAATGAATCAAAATTGAAGATGAAGAAGAACCGGAAACCAGAAAATGATTTAATTTGTATATTGAAGAAGTAATGAATGAAATTCAAAAAATTTTGATTATTTATTTATAAAATAGATGAAAATTGAAGAATCATTAACAGTCTCTACCAAAATCAATAAAAATTGAAGATGAGGAAGAACCGGAAACCAGAAAATGATTTAATTTGTTTATGGAAGAAGCAATTAATGATCATCAAGAAATTCTAATTATTTATAAAATAAACAAAGATAGAAGAATCATTAATAGTCTTTACTGAAATCAATAAAAATGGAAGATGAGGAAGAAGCAGTAACCAGGAAATGATTTAATTTGTAAATTGAAGCAATAAATGAAATTAAAGAAGAAAATAGTAATAAAACTGTGGAAAATTTTTGGAGATGAGCTAAGAATTTTTAAAATTCTAGAAAATCTGCGTAAAAGATTCTTGACTATACTCTGAGATTCTACACTGAGAAAACTGTTTGGTTCGTACAACAAAATAATTTTTTTGGTATTTATGCAAAAAATTTTTTTGCTGGTTCAAATCAACAAAACATTTTGTTGAACCGACAAAAATTTTGTTGAGCCAACAAAACAACATTTTGTGGCACGATTTTTTTTCTGAGTGCATAAGGTTTTCACAAGGCTCAAAAGGAATTTAAGAGGATTTGAAGGACTTTCCAAGACTCTGGGGAATTGTATAAGACTCTTAAAAACTCTATAGAATTCTAGAAGTGTATGGAAGCCTTTAGAAGGTTACAGAACACTCCAGGAGATTTTCTAGAATTCTAGAAGATTCTGGAAAATTTAAAAAAATTTAGAAATTTTTCTGAAGGTATTAAAAGATTCTGAAAGAGTCTGAATATCTCCGAAACATTTCAGAACAATTTAGTAGATTCTGGTATGTTTTAGATGTTCCTAAGAAATTCTACAGGATTTAAAAACTTTTTGTCAGAATTAAAAATATTTTGAGAGCTTTTAGTGGATTTTTTAGGATTCTACAAGACTCTGGAAATATGTGGAATAGTCTGGAAAATTCTAATAGATTCAGAAATAGCCTGGAGGACTTTAAAAGACTCTCGAAAACTCTGTAGGATTCTAGGAGAGTCTAGAAAATTCTAAAAGGTTATAGAAGACTCCAGAAGATTTTCGAGGATTTTTGAATATTCTGGAATATTCTTGAATATTTTGGAGAATTCAAAAAATTTGTGGCAAATTGCTGAAGATATTAAAGATTCTGAAAGAGCCTGTATATCTCGGAAACAGTCTAGAAATATCATAGTAGATTTTGGAATGTTCTAGAAGGTCCTAGTAAATTCTGCAGAATACTCGTATAAGAAGTTTTTGTCAGAATTTAAAATATTTTGGGAGCCAATTTAGAGGATTCTACAAGACATTCTAAATACAACATTCTACAATACTGTAAAAATATGGAAGATTCTGGAAAGTTTTAGAAGGTTCAAGAAGAGCCTGGAGGGTTTCGGAGGATTTCAGAAGATTCTTAAAAACTCTGGAAGAGTCTGGAAGGGTTTGGATCAGTTTAAAAGACTCTAAAAGATTATAGAAGACTCTAGAAGATTTTCGAGGATTGTAAAATATTCTGGATTCCAGAATATTTTGAAGAATTTTAGAAATTTTTTTGTTCTAAAAAATTCTACAGTATTTAAAAAGGATTATCATAATTTAAAATAATTTGTGACCCTTTTGTAAATTTTGGAGGATTCTAAGAGACTCTGTAAAAATGTGGAAGATTCTGAAAAATTCTAGAAGATTCTGGAATATCCTAGAGGATTGTAGAGAATTATATAAGACTCTCAACAAGTTTGAAAGTATCTGAAAACGTATAAAATATTCTAGAAGATTCTAAAGGGTTGTAGAGATGTTCAGAAGAAACTATGAAAGATTCAAAAGATTCTGGAGGATCCTACAGCTTCTAGAATATTCTAGAAAAATCTAGAAAATTGTGAATTAAAAGTTACTATTGTAATTTCTATTTATAACTATCATAAGCTATTATTAAGTATTATATTAAAGTTAAATTAAATTAAAGCATAATTATAGAGTGTAAAATATTTTAGAAGATTGCAGAAATGTATAGAAAATTGTATTGTATTCTCTATTAAATTCAAGAGGATTTTAATAGATTTCAGGGGGATTTTTGATGATTTTGGAGAGTTCTAGGGTATTTTACAAATGCCTAGATAATAATGGAGGTTTCGCATAATCAGAAATACACTGACATCTTCACGAAGTTAAAAACTTCGTGACGTTTGTAACTAGTTCAGTAATAACTGTATTAATAAATTAACCTTGTATTTTTTTTATCAAAAAATAAATTTTCCCTGAAGACGGCTCAATTAATTTAACACGTTCCTGATATCTAAATTGTAACCTTTCCTCCACTCTCAAAATAAATTTAATTTCCCGTTGACTCGTTGCAAACAAAGAAAACAGCACACTCATTTGTTTACAATATTTTTAACATGCATTTTCTGATAAATTGTTTCACCACAAAAATAAATACGTTGACACAACAAATGCAAAAAAACAGCGTGTTTACATTGCTGTCCAATTAAATCCGAACTCATTTATTCTGATCCATCGTTACAATAAAAGTTGGATCGTTAGTTAATAGGATTTATAATCGTGGATTTGAATCCAGGGCATGAGGTAGAGAGGGATCCCATTATTTCCGACTGTTGGTGATACAAAAAGCAAAATACCATCCGTAATTAAAAAGAAAAAAAGAAAATAAAGAGATTTGATCCAATTGACATGTTCTGACCCGCATATCGTGCAATGACCGCAGATATATAAAGTATGAAGGTATGAATGTTGAAATAAAAAGGGAGAGAACATTTCTGTATTTTGGGCGTATTCATGACGTCGATCATCCCACTATTCGCGTGCATGGTTATTATTTTTGGACTGTGTGATTGGATTTTTGTAGATGAGCAGTTAAACTCAATTTTAAATATTATAATATTATTATAACGCAAATTAATAAAATTCAATTATTTAAACACAAATTAGTTTATTTTCAAAACAAATTGATATACAAATCGAAAAGCTGCTAATGTTAATTTTTATTTCAAGTCGAAGAGTTTTAAAAATTATTTCAAAGACCTATAAAGAATTTTGATAGACAACAAAGACTTTTTGAGACTTTGGGCGAGTTGAAACCTCAGAAAAATATTTTTAGAAAGATATCTATCTAATCTGCGTCCAAACTAAAAAGTTAGGTAAGTGCTCTCTGAGTTGAACGGAGAGATTAAAAACCATTTGCGCTAAGAACTTTAGTATAGGAACACATTTTCATTAATGCAAGTACCCCTTTTTGGTAAAACGCA
>JBAGKK010016678.1:0-11706 GCA_037177015.1 Euceroptres primus
CGCGACGAGTATTTTGGATCGGAGCGCGAAGCGCGACGGCCACTCCGCGCGCCCTAGGCGCGCTGAAACTTGCGAGCTCAGCGAGCCGCGCGCGATGAGAATGTGCCCGCGCCCCCGAAGGGGGCCGGGCAGATTTTTTAGAATAAAATTGGGCCTTAAAATCAGTACAGGTGGTTTTTTCTCTTAGAATTTCTTGTTTTCGTGGAATTGGGCCCATAAATCGTCCAAAATGGACTTTTTCTCTTGGCAGCATCTTTTTAATGCAATTGAGACGTGAAAATCGTCACAAAGGGGCCTTTTCTCTTTTTTTTTTGGTCAAATTGAGCTTAAAAGATCTTCAAAAATAGGACAGCTCTTTTTTATGATTAGTTAAGCCTAAAAAATTGTATCACAAAATTATTGAATGTATCTTGTAAATTTTATTCACGAGATAAACAATTTCTACTTTCCTTCTAGTATTAAAAATTATCCTTGATATTAAAAAAATTAAAATGATTCAAAATTCAAAGAAATTTTTTCACCCCAGAAAACTAAATTTTAAAGCTATAAAAGTCTTTTATCTTTAAATCAAATTTTCACCCCAGAAAAATAAATCTTAAAGCTATAGAAGTCTTTAATTTTTAAATCAAATATTCACCCCAGAAAACTAAATTTTAAAGCTATAGAAGTCTTTAATTTTCAAATCAAATATTCACTCCAGAAAATTAAATTTTAAAGCTATAGAAGTCTTTAATTATCAATCAAATTTTTAAAATCTCAGAATTGTAAATATAAATTTATGAAATTCTAATTCAAAAGGAATCGATTTTATAATAACTAAAAGTTCAAAACGTAAATTTTGAATTCAAATTTGGAAAAAAAGTTCAAAGCATTTTTGAAACGTCTTAAAATTAAAAAGTCGAATGAATTTGAAATTTAAAAAAATGAAATTTACAGCAATTTAAGTTCAAACTCTTTCAATTAAAAAAATAAAGGACATTCCTTATTTTTTTAAAATTAAGAATAATTTATATAAAAAAGACCGAAAAAGGGAAAAATTTCGAAATTTAAAACCAATTTAATTTCAAAAGGCGCCCAGAATTATCAAAGAATCCGAAAGTAAAGAAGAAAATTTGAAATTGGAAAGTTTTAAAACTAAAATCCTCAAATGTTTTAAAAAATCTCAAATTTAAAATTGTTTTAAAGAAAAAGACTGGAAAAAAGTTTAAAATTTAAAACCGAATAAATTTTAAAAGCACTCGGAACTTCTAAAGCAGCTAAAATTAAAAGAAAATCCAAATTAAAGAGTTTTAATTTGAAGAGCGTCGAATTTTTAAAATCGTATAAATTGAAAATCCTATTAAACTGGAAAAAAGGTTAAAATTAAAATATTAAAAACCGTTTCAATTTTAAAAGCACCCGCAATTTTTAATTTGTCCAAAAAAAACCCCAAAAAGGAAAATTTTAAATTTAAAAGCCTTAAAAATTGAAGCAAATAAAAATAAAACAGAAATTGGCAAGTTTAGAATCTAAAAAAAACTAATTTGATTTGAAATTGAATTTGAAAAATTTACAAAGTCATTTAAAAATCAAACAGAATCCGAAAGTTAAGAAAGTTTTAGGTACTTTCAAATTATTTAAAAAATTAGAAATAGGCAAGATTTAAAATCATTTTAATAAATACTGACAAAGAAATTTAGAAAACTTCTAAATTTCTAAATTTCTAAACTTCTAAATTAAACTTCGGAATTTCTAAAGCAGCTAAAATTTAAAAAAAATTCAAATTAAAGAGTTTTAATTTAAAAAGCCTTAAAATTTTGAAACCATATAAATTAAAAATCCTGTAAAACTGGAAAAATGGTTCAAATTAAAATATTAAAAAATCTTTTAATTTTAAAAGCACCCGCAATTTATAATTTGGCCAAAAAAAACCCAAAATTGGAAAGTTTAAAATTTAAAAGTCCTAAAAATTGAAGAAAATAAAAAGAAAACAGAAATTGGCAAGTTTAGAATCTAAAAAAACTAATTTAAAAAATTCACAAAGTCATTTAAAATCAAAATGTTAAAAAATTATAAAATGTTCCAAATTTAAAAAGGATTCAATTCTAAAAGCGCCTGGAATTTTTAAAGCTTTCAAAATATAATAACAAAAACAGAATTCAGAAGTTAAAAAAGTTTTAAGTACCTTAAAATACCTTAGAAAATTAGAAATGGGCAAGATTTAAAATCATTTAAATGAATACGGACAAGAAATTGAGAAAACTTCGTTTTTCTTTCCTCGTTAAAAATATTGCAATACTGTAGGAAATCTTTGGAATTTGTAATTATTTTCAAAAATAGTAATAATTTGTAAATTTAAAAGTTATAAAGGAATTAATGGAATTGCAAAATCAAAATAAAAGTATTAATAAAAATATAGCATGAAAAATTAGAATACACTTAATTACAAAATTACAAATGCAAAATCCAGATTAAAAGTTGTTACAAAGATATATCATAAAAAAATTATAATACAATTAAAGCAATTACAAAGTCAACATTTTTGAGTGAAAGAAAATTTAGAGGTCAATACTTTCCTTTGATCAGAAAGTATTTTTTTATTAGAAAAAATTCACAGGTGAATTTTTTTGTTGAGTAAAAGAAAATTCACAAGTCAATATTTTCTTTTGGTTATAAAAATTCATAAATCAATATTTTCTTTTGGTTATAAAAATTCACAAGTCAATATTTTCTTTTGGTTAAAAAAATTCACAAGTCAATATTTTCCTTTGGTTACAAAAATTCACAAGTCAATATTTTCTTTTGATTACAAAAATTCACAAGTCAATATTTTCTTTTGGTTATAAAAATTCACAAGTTAATATTTTCTTTTGATTACAAAAATTCACAAGTCAATATTTTCTTTTGGTTATAAAAATTTACAAGTCATTATTTTCTGTTGGTTATAAAAATTCACAAGTCAATATTTTCTTTTGGTTACAAAAATTCACAAGTCAATATTTTCTTTTAGTTATAAAAATTTACAAGTCATTATTTTCTTTTGGTTATAAAAATTCACAAGTCAATATTTTCTTTTGGTTATAAAAATTCACAAGTCAATATTTTCTTTTGGTTATAGAAATTCACAAGTCAATATTTTCTTTTGTTTATAAAAATTCACAAGTACCTAAATATTTTCTTATGATAAGAAAAAATTCACAAGTGAATTTTTTTTAGCCATATAGAAAATTCACAAGTCAATAGATATTTTCTATTAGTAAACAAATTTACAATTAAATATTTTTTTTAGTAATAAAAATTCACAAATTAATATACATTTTTTTAAATTGAAAAAACTTGTTAATATTTTTTATAAATATTTTTCTTAAATTCTAATATAATCCGGCCGGGCTCTTCTTATTATTATTGTTTTAATATTTTATTTATTATTATTTATTATTATTTATTAATATTTATCATTATTTATTATTATTGATTATTATTTATTATTATCTATTATTATTTATTATTTTCGGCATTATTAATTATTAAATTTTTTATTCTCATCGATTATTATTATTATTATTTTAAGTGTTCAAAGAAGAAACTAATTAATTATAGATAGGTTTTTTAAATTCGCAAATATTAGCATCAGTCTCATAATTTTTTCGTAGAAAAAAATGAAAAGACAATTTTCTCAATTCAGAAATTTAATTTACTTGTTTAACCGGAATTAACTTGATCTTTCTATTCATTTAATCGGATCCAATTGTTTCCAAATTGGGTGCCACGCCCAAAAAAGAATTTGACAATATAACATTCTAAAATCAGTTAAAAAACGTTCAAACTTTCAAAAATTCGAAAATGTTAGTTACGCCCCTGCGCTATTCGATGACAACTCTAGTCAAATTAATTCAAGTACTACTTAATTACTTTAAAAACTTAAGTCTGATAAAAGCTAGGAAATTGTTTAAATTATCACATTTAGCATTAATTATTTACTAATAAAAATATGTATATTAAACTTCTACAAATATCAGACCTGTGCGAATTTAACTAAATAGGAAAAAAGAGATTGACAGAGGTTATGTATCAACGCATATCAGCGATATAAACAAACCTTACATCCTTCGATCGTCGCGCTCCTTTCTTGGTGGCCACTTAGAGAAACAACGTTTGCTTCAAATCGCGGTTAATCCCCACCACCGGAAATTCTGGACTGTTTATATACGACCGCTTTGCTCCGCACTGCACAGTCTTCAACGTGTTTGTTGAGTGGAATTAATTGTTGATTTATTTATGTTAGAATTTTCTCGTGCAAAAATGTTCCAAAAACAAGTGAAAATGGTTCTCGAAATCAAAGACACAGTAAGTGCCAATTATTAATTGGGGAAAGAAACTCGAGTCAATTTTGTTTTTGAAATTAGAAAATTTTTCAAGTATTTTTTTTTGTGAAAAGTCGGTTGGCGTTTGAATTTGAAAATGTTCGAATTTAGAAAGAGGTTCGAAATTCAAATTTGAACGCGTTTCAGCTGTAAAATATAAGATAGTAAAATAGATACGATTTATGGACTGCATTGTGTTCTCTTCAGAGCTTATACAATTTTGATATCCCTCATAATTATAGTATTTAGTTATGACTTATTTATTTTGTAAAATAGAAAATAAGGAATTGATTTTGAAAACGAGAAGAAAGTTCTTTTTAAGTTTTGGAAAATTGAAACAGAATTTTAAAATGTTTAAGCATTAAATCAATATCCATTTAACGGTTTTAATAAAAATTTAGATAATGATTTGAATAAGAATTCCAATAACGATTGCAATAAAAATTCCAATAACGTTTTGAATAAAAATTCCAATAACGATTTACATAAAAATTCCAATAACGATTTGAATAAAAATTCCAATAACGATTTGAATGAAAATTCCAATAACGATTGGAATAAAAATTCCAATAACGATTTGAATAAAAATTACAATAACGATTGGAATAAAAATTCCAATAACGATTTGAATAAAAATTCCAATAACGATTGGAATAAAAATTCCAATAACGATTTGAATAAAAATTCCAATAACGATTTGAATAAAAATTCCAATAACGATTTGAATGAAAATTCCAATAACGATTGGAATAAAAATTCCAATAACGATTGGAATAAAAATTCCAATAACGATTGGAATAAAAATTCCAATAACGATTGGAATGAAAATTCCAATAACGATTAGAATAAAAATTCCAATAACGATTGGAATAAAAATTCCAATAACGATTGGAATGAAAATTCCAATAACGATTTACATAAAAATTCCAATAACGATTTACATAAAAATTCCAATAAAGATTTACATAAAAATTCCAATAACGATTTACATAAAAATTCCAATAACGATTTAAATGAAGATTCCAAAAACGATTTAATTTCGTTAAAATTTAAAACCATTACAAATTGTAGAATATTTCTGGAAGAATTGCAGAATAATTTTAACTCTATAATTGAAAAATTCCATAGTAGATAAAAATAATTTTCTTTTTATACATCATTCATAAAGAAAGAGAATTTGTAAGTTAGTTACGCTAAAAGTCAAGGTGTCTAGCGGACTGGGAAATCGGGAGAAGCCAAGAAAAACTCGGGAATTTTATTTTACCGGGAAAAAACCGGGAATAACCCGGAAATTTTATTTTACCGGGAAAAAATCGGGAATTTTATTTAGGTTTGGGATTATATTTATATTTTATTCTTTTTATTCTTCAGATTTTAATAGCATTTAAGCAACTTCTTGTGATTCTATGTACATAATTTAAAAAATATTTGTTTTACGTGTTACGAAAGTGTTAAAATATGTGCTTTCGATTAATATTTATCACTTCAGTCTGTGATTAAAGATAAGTTTGACATGTGTGAATAAATAATTATTTTCTTTACGATATAAATTTTGTATATGGGGCATTCTATGCCAAATCGACCACTTTTGACCCCGACCTCTTTCGATTTGGCTGATTTTTGGTTTTAAATGCAATTTTCAGAAAAAAATTTATAAAAATTATACAGATCCATCTTCAACGTTTTTTTTGAAATTTTCGGGGAAAAAACGGAAATTTCGAGATGATTGTCATTTTTAATTTTTTAAATTTTTTTATAAAAAACTTTGAGGTTTTCCGTAAATTCTTTGAAATTTTCAGAGTGGGATTCTTTCGTTTTCTATTTTTCTTCTTCAATTGAAAAAAAAATTTAATTCAGCTTATTTTTCATAACACTACTCTGAAATTTTTTTAGAGTGTGCAGAGAACCTTAAAATTTGGAAAAAAAAGAATAATAATAATTAAAAGTGGTAGTCATCGGAAAAATTTCAATTTTTTCGAAAAATTCAGAAAAAAAATAGAAGATAGCCCTGAATAATTTTTTTGTATTTTTTTCGAAAACTACATTTAAAACCAAAGAAAATGAAAAAAAAAAGTTACGATTTTGCCTATTTCTGACTAAACCAGAAGCTTTTAAAAATTTTGAAGCAGTTAATTTGGGATGAAATTCGTTTAAATTTATTTTTTAATGCGTCGCTTTTTTTGTTTACATACCCAAAAACATAGTTTATTAAATAATTTTATGCACAGTAGATATAAATACAATATAACTTTATTTCTTTTCGCGTTTAAATAATTTATATACTCTAAATTTCTAGAAAGAAAATGTTTTTTTTTTCCTTTTTACACTAAGCTGTATTTTTACGTCTAATTACTGATTTTACTAAATACTAAAAACAGATTTAAAAAGTAATTACTTTCGAAATCTGTTTTTTTCTCACAAATATTTATTGAAAATTATGTTTAATCATAATTTGCGTAACGTTATCAAATTAACCACCCTTTTCAACTTTCCGCTTTGAAAATTGAAAATTTTCGAAAATTGGGCAGTTATTGTTTGAGAACTTATAACTTGTGACATCTGTGCATTTCTGTCAGTTAAAAATGAAATTATTCAAACGCCATCCATAGGAAAATTGACAAACTCCATAGAAATCTCGCCATCTCTCATAAAATTATTTAATAAACTATGTTTTTTTGGTATGTAAACAAAAAAAAGCGACGTATTAAAAAAAAATTCATACGCATTTCACCCCAAATTAACTGCTTCAAAATTTTTAAAAGCTTATGATTTAGTCAGAAATAGGTAAAATCGTAACTTTTTTTTTCATTTTCTTTGTTTTTAGATTTAGTTTCCGAAAAAAATACAAAAAAATTATTCAGGGCTATCTTCTATTTTTTTTCTGACTTTCAAAAAAATTGAAATTTTTCCGATGACTACCACTTTTAATTATTATTATTTTTTTCCAATTTTTAAGGTTCTCTGTACATTCTAAAAAATGTTCAGAGTAGTGTTATAAAAAATAAGCTGAATTAAAATTTTTTTTCAATTGAAAAAGAAAAAAAGAAAACGCAAAATCCCACTCTGAAAATTTCAGAGAATTTGCGGAAAATATCAAAATTTTTTTATAAAAAAGAGAGAAAAAAAATTAAAAATTCCATTCATCTCGAAATTTCCGATTTTTCCCGAAAATTTCAAAAAAAAAACGTTGAAGACGGATCTCTATAATTTTTATAAATTTTTTTCTGAAAAGTGCATTTAAAAACAAAAATTTTGGAAAAAAACGTCCCGATAAGTGAATTTTTGAAAAAGTTACGATCATATTGAAAAGAAACCATTTTTTTGAAAAATCTATAACTTTTTTTGGGTTAGTTAAAAAAATTTGAAAAAATTCTGGAAAATGTTTTCGGTAGGGTAGAAAAAGATAAAAAAGTTTCAGCCAAATCGAAAGGGGTCGTGGTCAAAAGTGGTCGATTTGGCATGGAATGCCCCATATGTATGTTATGTTAAAATTCCCATTTCTATTATACGTTCACTTTCAAAAATCACAAAAAGACATTTTTAACCTGATTGGGGAAAAAAATTCACCGGGAAAAAACCGGGAAAAACCCGGGAATTTTAAATGGCCTGATCGCTAGACTCCATGAAAGTGGATTGATAACTTATTAGAAAGAGACTTGTTTTTATCGCTGATAATTCATTTGTTTTACAATCCCTGAAATTTTATATGAACTGCTTAATGACTGAAAATATAATTTATATACAATTTTAAATTCATTACAAAACTGATTACATTTCTCTTGAACGACGTTTTGATTCACAATAATAAATAACAAAAAAAATAATAAAATATAATAATAAATTATATATGAATATATATTATTATATAATATAAATAAAATATTATAAATATATAATAATAAAATATTAATAGAAAATAGAAATACTTATTCAGTTTCAGAAAATATAAATTCAATATTTTTTATTCAAAACTCAATTTACTAAAGCAGTTTTAATTTAAAAAACGTCGAAAGTTGGAAAAAATCTTAAATTTAACGAAATTTATAGGATAATTTTTTATCCTTTATAAAAAAAAGGAAATATTTTTTGTAAATATTTAATGTAAAAATTCTAAAACGGTTACAAATATTTCAAATTTAATAATCGTTGCATTTGAAAATCATCCGGAATTCTTGTGATATAAAAATAATCTAAATCTTTAATTATATTTATATTTTTAATTTAATATACTAATTGTTTCTAATTATTAATTTACAGGTACATCTGAGGACTCAGCTTGTTGAAGCTGGAGGGAAGCTTGCCGTCATTGGCTTCTTAGCAAAGTGGTCCGGACCCTGCAAAATGATTGAACTAAAACTTGAGGAACTTTCTCAGGTTCGTCTATTTTATTTTGAAGCTTAAAAAATTTATTTTTCCTCCTTTTTTTCATGCAGTTAATGTCAAAAAATTGATTTTCCTTCCAGGAATTTACCGACGTCGTTTTCCTGAAGGTCGACGTTGACGAATGCCACGACATCGCGGCAGAATTCGATATCACCAGCAAGCCTACCTTCGTTTTTATGAAAAGGTGCAGAAAGGTAAAAAAAGCTGCGCTTTGATTTTTATTTAATTACAAAAATGTAAAGAGGCTCAATTTTAATATTTTAAATGTATATTTTTATATTTATATTATGAATAATATTTTTAAACTATCGAATTTGAAAAGCTTTCTAATTTTTAAAAGGTTTCCAAGTTTAAATTTAAACAGATTCAAATTCGGAATGATCCAAATTAATTTGTTTATAAAATTTGAAAGGTTCACATTTTCTACATTGTGATATTTTATAATTTTATTTTAATTCATATGCTCATTCAAATTTTTTAATCGTTAGTATCCGCCGATTCAGAATTTAAATGCCAAGTGTAATATTTCGAATCAAAATGAAAACCGATTTTTTTTTAAATTGCAGATGGAGTCCTTCTCAGAACCCAACGCCGACAAAATCAGGAATACGATTCAGAAACTCAAGTGAAAATCTTAAGAGTTCCAACTTAATTTTTAATAATAAGATTTTCAGCAAAGTTATCTACCTTTGATTCTTAGAAGTAATCACATAATGTATTTCTTATGTACTTTTCTTAAAAAACGAGTTTTAAGTGGTGTTTATTATTTTTAACCTTAATCCATTTGATTATCATCAGAATTAGAGAGTTGAACAATTTTCAAAACTTGTTGCAGTAATGAAAAAATAAGATTCTTTCTTTTATTGAAGCAGCCAAGACATCAAGTCAAAACATAATGATGACTTTTTTTCCCTGTAATTTAAAAAAGAAACTTAATTCTTGGCATAGAAAGTATCACAGAATCAATTATTATAGAAAGAATCAATTATTATAGAAAGAATCAATTATTTTGTAAGAATGATGTGCAAATTCACCTGAAATTGTTTGGTCAGTGGTTCATGTTTGAGTTGTATTTGTATTATTTATTTTCACACAGTCGAAGGTGAATGAATTCGCCTTGGACTTTTTTAGTCAATATATGACAAAATGCCTGCAAAATATAATAAGCATTACTTTCTATGATATAAAGTCAACATTTAATTTATAAAAAATGTGTAGCAACTTACGAAATGTTTCAGAATATGTCAAGAGGAAACATTAGTCGCATCAAGTAACCAAATGTAAATTTCTATTTGAAATTTATACGTCTGTAATTATTTTAGAAACTTCGCTTACCCTAATCCCAACCTCAGATCTAGTCTCAATTATTATAAACTATCAACATTTGAAAGAAACTTTTAAGCCAAGAACATAAAAATTAAAAACGTTTTTCCCATTTCCCCAAAACCAAAAATCTTTAAACATAATATGAAATCCTTAATATAAATATAATAACATATCGCAGTGCCAGAAATAACAAATGGATTAAAGCATAAAACGTGACTGCAATTTTACATTTAAATAATATGCATAACTATTCTAAAACATACATAAAATAAAAATAAAATTCGAAACATTATTTTAATAACTGATTAGATATAGATTTAAATGTAGTTCATAACTGGATAGTATTTTCATGTTTTATTTAATTTAAACATACTCTCTAAATCTCGGCACTATTTTATTAATAGAAAACTACTAATTTAGATTTAGAGAGTACCAGACACGGTACGTTTGCTGACTTTAAATTAAGAAACCAAATTCTTAATGCCAAATTTCCTTTCAAACAGATAAATTGTACATTTTGACATTCAAGGCACTTCATTGCCATTATTTTCTTTTCCCGCCGAAATAATATTTACAATGCCATTTCAAGTAAGGTTGAATCCGATTGGGGCAAGTTTAAATCCAACTCGGGTAAGTTTAAATCCGGCTCGGGCAAGTTTTAATCTGACTCGAGCGAGGATGAGGACATGATGAAGCTTGAATCCGACTCAGATCCGGATAATTTCAACTGGGATGAGATTGAATCATAAAACTTAGTACCGGTCTCCTCTAAAGCCTCAATTTCCCGTATCACATGAAGCGTCCATATTTCTTCTTTGATTGGTAGATTCTCCATTTTGACATAAATCGTGTCCTCACCTTTTATCTTAGTCGTCGTCACATCAGTTACTTTAAACTTCACGTAAGGAAGAATTATTATTTCTTTCTCGTAAGTGAGAAGAATATCGTATAAATCTGCCAATAGATATGAGGAATCTACATGAATTTCAAACAAAACGGATACTTTGCCTTCATAACCACTAAGAAACATTTCTGCTATTGATTTAGACAGCGATGAGGCCATCCAATGTTCTCTTTGGAATACTGGTTGATCAAGCTCCTTCTGAATAACTTCTAGCTTTTTCGATTCTCCATGATATAATACTTTTGGTTCCTTCCAAAAATCGCTAGGCGGTCTCATAGATAATTTGTAAAATGCATTCTTTATTCGCATTAACGATATAGTTCTCGTCTCTTCTTCATTAACATAATGTTTGCCAGACCAACTTTTTAGAGCATAAAAATCTTCAAATTTGATATTATAATGCATGTTAGCGTCATAATACCTTTTAAATAATTCGTTTGTGAAGAGATCCACATCACCTTGAAAATCTGGTCCATAAAGATTCTCAATTCTCCTGTCTAAATTCTTTCTGACATCACGCATATTATCAATTCTCAAACAATTAAAAAACTTATCCCATTCATCTGGATTTTTTATACGCCATTTATTGTATTCACCACTTATCCTCCCACGGTGAATCCAGTCAAGTGCGAGATCCTTATATGAGGGCATTTCCGTAATTAGGTAGGGATCTAATTTGATCTGACCATGACTCAATTCTAAATCCATCGGATTGTCAATCACACCAGGATATTGTTCTAACACATCTAT
>JBAGKK010016689.1:529-11705 GCA_037177015.1 Euceroptres primus
TTGCAAAATCCAACGTTATCCGATAATTTTCTAAATTCATGGAATAAACTATTAGTCTGGAAGAAGTCGTATTTTTAAGGTTTTTCCTTTTCATTTTTAAACCTATGTTTTTTCCAGACGTTAAAAGAGAAATTTTCCATTCTTTCGTAATATTTTTATACAAAATATATAATGTTTTTATAATTATCGAAAACTATATTATCATGTATTGTTCGTTTCGTAATATTTTTATACAAAATATATGATGTTTTTTATACTTATCGAAAACTGTATTATCATGTATCGTTCGTTCAATTCTTCTTCTAAATTTACGTTTCTGAATAAACTTCTTGATTAGGAAAGATATTATTTTCTCCTTCAAAAGAATGGAATTTCTCTATAAATGTATAGGATATTTCCACCACCGTTAGCTTGTTGCAAAATCCAACGTTATCCGATAATTTTCTAAATTCATGGAATAAACTATTAGTCTGGAAGAAGTCGTATTTTTAGGGTTTTTCCTTTTCATTTTTAAACCTATGTTTTTCTTAGACGTTAAAAGAGAAATTTTCCATTCTTTCGTAATATTTTTATACAAAATATATGTCTTTTATACTTATCGAAAACTATATTATCATGTATTGTTCGTTTCGTAATATTTTCATACAAAATATATGATGTTTTTTATACTTATCGAAAACTATATTATCATGTATCGTTCGTTCAATTCTTCTTCTAAATTTACGTTTCTGAATAAACTTCTTAATTAGGAAAGATATTATTTTCTCCTTCAAAAGAATGGAATTTCTCTATAAATGTATAGGATATTTCCACCGCCGTTAGCTTGTTGCAAAATCCATGAATCATTTTGTTGAATAATACATCTATGAAAAGACAAAATAAATTTTCCGTCATTATTCAAAGCGGATAAAGTATCGCTCCTCGTCTTCTAGTTTCCGGAACAACTACACTTGAATTTCCCAGAAAGTGGGGAAAAACTTACAGCATGCCTCTTTGCAACATCGTTCGTTTCCTCTGGCAGTATTATAAGTTGAATTCCAACTTTAACACGGGATATAAATATTTATAGTGAAGTATAGTTTCTACTCAATAACCCTCTCTAAAGAGAAAATGGCTCTCCACGAAATACCGAAGTGAGCTTTTTCCTTTCAAGTTATGGCACGAATAGATTTTAGGAGTCTGTTCAGAGGACTAATTGATATCTGGTTTCGTGAAAATATCTCGATTGTCCAATTAGCGATGGAAACATGGAATGGATTGGAAAAAAATCGAATTCTGTTCTGGAAATAGTGTTGATTAACAAACCTATTGGACTTCGAATGAAGTGCTATGAATAGATCGAATGAATATTCGATTATTATCGTTATTAAAGAGAAGATTGAACAGTTGAGGTTAAATGTTAATGTTTTATTAATGTTTGGAACTTATGATTAACTTATAATAATTTCTTTTTTTTCTCAAGAATATTTCATTAATTTTGACTGGTGAGTTAAGCAGGAAATACAAAGGTTCCGTCCCTCCTATTTCTGTCTTTTGAGACTTCTAAATGTCACTACGAAATGTCAACCACGACAATGGAAATTTTTGTTCTGCCTCCTTTTTTCGCACCCTTTGAAACTAGCAATATCGTGCTATGGAGGGCTTTAGAAAAAAATGAATAAAGGCAAGCGCATTTTTCATCGATCTTTCTGCAATATTTTGCTAAATTACTTTCTCGCCCGCAGTGCAGACGATAATATATTGGAAAGAATGATGGGACCTTGAATTGAATCGACGAGGCAGTTGTGCAGCTATATTATTTCTTGAACGTTGCCTTACGAATGGGTTAATTACTTCATTTATATCTTGGAATGGCAGAACATCGGGAATTTTGCTCAGGATGACGAAGAACCTCTTTTCACTTTGAACGACTCGAGGAATTACTGCAATTTGTAATTACAATCTGGTCCCCATTTTTTACTTATTCAGAAAATATGTTCTACGGGTTGTAGATTTTTTAATAAAAGATTTTGTACTAATATATAATTTTATAACAATTATACTATGGACATTTTTTATTATATTGAATTTCTGAACATTATTCGATATTATCGGATAATGTAAGATTCGATATAACGAATAAGTTTCCTACTAGGCGAAGATATTAAATCACAAAGTAGTAAGTCGTATCAAAGCGTGCTAAAGTCATGTTCCTTTCAGGTAATAACAAAGTTGGGTGCTTCCATAACTCGCTTGTTTCATGTCACTTTAATACTCTCTGGATGTACAGAGTTCTGGATTTTAAATTTGGAAAATGTTCCCTATATTTCGTACTTGGAATGACACATTAATGCAGCTTTTTCTTTATTATTTATGATGAACTGCATTAGTAACTGTACGTTTTCCAAATGTTAGCTAATCTTACTTTCATAGAAAACAGTCAATCTTTTTGTGAAGGAATATTTTAATATTTATGATTCAGTTTTCACCACTGTTGTCATAGGTAGAAACGAATTTGGTACAATGCTGCCGTAGCTCAGAGGTGTCGTTATCTTTCTAGATCGTGACGCTTTGAGCCTTCCGGTGTATACAATGTTGCAGTCGTTATCCGTCATCTTAATGCACAGCCGGAACCAACGCAACTCGAGCTTATAAACGACACGTTGGCTAACTGTCCCTCGAGATTCTAGAGTCGTTGCCTTAATGGCGTGACAATGTTTTTTACAAGATGAGACGTAATTCTTCTTGAAAGTTTAACAAAAAATTACAACAATTTTTCAGAAAATATTTTTCTGAAAATTATCTTTCCGAAAATTATTCTTCAGAACATTATCAGAAAAATTAGTAAATTTTTGAAAAGAGAACAAGAGAACACGCATGCACGAAGAAACACCAACATTATTTTTGCATGGAATTCAGAAAACCGCGGGTGAATTTTGTTGCAGCTCATTTGTCAAGATTCTCAAAATGAGAATTCGACAAATTTCAACTTCCCAGTTGTAATATGAATGCAGTTGCGTTTCACAAGAAACTCCCTAGAAAGAAATAATAGTACATTTCGATACGTGTATGAGAGGTGATAATTTAGCGCACGAGACGTTTTTCGCACGAGCGAAGCGAGTGAGAAAAGTCAAGTGCGCTAAAAATCACCTTTCACACAAGTATCGAACAGTATTTTGTACCACGAGAGCCGAAAAATCATGTCAAAGTTGAGATTTTGAGGTTAGAGTGGTATAAATGAATTTCATGCATAGCCCTCCATAGAATAAAGTCACTTTTTCGAGTTTTGAGACTCTGGCAGCACTGAATCTGCATTAGATTGCTCCAAATGTTTTATCTTCGAATTTTCATGCTTTCACTCACCAAATTTGTTCGAATTCACAAAAAACACAATTTTTTGTGAATTCGAACAAATTTGGTGGGTGAAAGTATGAAAATTCGAAGATAAAAAATTTGGACCAATAAAAAAAAATTATATTTAGAAAAAAATTATATTTAGAGGTTCCGCAAGCTCCATGAAGTTTAACACGAATTTCCCATAAGAAAAAAATGTCTTTTTTCTTTTTTTTGTTAATTTTATTCAGAATCGTCAATTTTAAAGTTTAACACGTATTTCCCATAAGAAAAAAACGTCTTTTTTCTTTTTTTTTTTTTGTTAATTTTATTCAGAATCGTCAATTTTAGGTGAATTCAGTTGAAACTGAAGATTTCTCTTCACAATTAGCCATAGAATACGAATCAACAATTATTTTTTAAATATCACCCCGATAAGTCTGTTTTATAGGGTCCCAAACAAACCCCATAAGTGAAAAATTGTGTTTTGCAAGTTTTTGGCGCTAATTACGATTTTTTCGCGGTTTTTTTAGAACAAATTGTTTTTAATACATAAAATATTACTTTTTTCTGATAACTGGATGTTTTAATTAATTTTTAAATTAATTTATTATTGTTTATAGCAATATTCTCTTAGAACAGAGTTAGAAAGTCGCGGTTTTTTCAAAATTTTTCTACTAGTTTTCAACTTTTCAGTTAGCTAATGCTAGATCGTTGCGGTATTTTCTAAAATTTTCCACCCTTTGTCCCCTTTTCAATAAGAGTGAGGTAATAATTAATTTAAGTTAACAAGCATTATTATTTAAACAATTTATTATTTTTTTAAATAATATTCTCTTTGAATAATGCTAGAAATTTGTAGTTTTTTCTGAAATATTCAACTTCTTGTCCACTTTTCGTTCAGGGTTAGATGCAGTTTACCAAACATAATTTTTTAAACACATTATAATTATTTATTACTATCTCCTTCTATAGTAATGCTAAATAGTTAAGGTTTCTTCTAAAATTTTCCAAATTTTGTCCACTTTTCAATTAGAACGAGGTATTATTAACGAAATAATTATTTCAAGTTAACAAAGATAATCGTTTAAACAATTTATTATTATTTTTAATAATATACTCTTTGAATAATGCTAGAAATTTGTAGTTTTTTCTGAAATATTCAACTTCTTGTTCACTTTTCGTTCAGGGTTAGATGCAGTTTACCAAACATAATTTTTTAAACATATTATAATTATTTATTACTATCTCCTTCTATAGTAATGCTAGATAGTTACGGTTTTTTCAAAAATTTTCCAAACTTTGTCCACTTTTCAATTAGAGTGAGGTTTTCAAGTTAACAAGTTAATTATTTCAAGTAAACAAAGGTAATTGTTTAAACAATTTATTATTATTTTTAATAATATGCTCTTTAAATAATGCTAGAAATTTGTAGTTTTTTCTGAAATATTCAACTTCTTGTCCACTTTTCGTTCAGGGTTAAATGCAGTTTAACAAACATAATTTTTTAAACAAATTATAATTATTTATTACTATCTTCTTCTATAGTAATGCTAGATAGTTACGGTTTTTTCTAAAATTTTCCAACTTTTGTCCACTTTTCAATTAGAGTGAGGTTTTCAAGTTAACAAGTTAATTATTTAAAGTAAACAAAGATAATTGTTTAAACAATTTATTATTAATTTTAATAATATTCTCTTTGAATAATGCTATAAATTTGTAGTTTTTTCTGAAATATTCAACTTCTTGTCCACTTTTCGTTCAGGGTTAGATGCAGTTTACCAAACATAATTTTTTAAACACATTATAATTATTTATTACTATCTCCTTCTATAGTAATGCTAGATAGTTACGGTTTTTTAAAAATTTTCTAACTTTTGTCCACTTTTCAATTAGAGTGAGGTTTTTAAGTTAACAAGTTATTAATTTCAAGTTAACAAAGATAATCGTTTAAACAATTTATTATTATTTTTAATAATATTCTCTTCGAATAATGCTAGAAATTTGTAGTTTTTTCTGAAATATTCAACTTCTTGTCCACTTTTTGTTCAGGGTTAGATGCAGTTTAACAAACATAATTTTTTAAACAAATTAAAATTATTTATTACTATCTCCTTCTATAGTAATGCTAGGTAGTTACGGTTTTTTTCTAAAATTTTCCAACTTTAGTCCACTTTTCAATTAGGGTGAGGTAATAATTATTTCAAGTTAACAAAGATAATTGTTTAAACAATTTATTATTATTTTTAATAATATTCTTTTATAAAAATACTAAAAAGTTCCGCTTTTTTCTGAAGTATTCAAATTTTTGTCCACTTTTTGCCCAGAATGACTTAATAATTAATGAAATTTAACAAACATAATTGTTTAAACAAAGAATTATTACTTATAACTATCTTCTCCTATATTAATGCTAAAAAGTTGCGGTTTTTTCTGAAATATTCAACTTTTTGTCCACTTTTCATTTGAGGTAATAATTAATGCAGCTTAATTATTAAAATAAAATAATTAATTGATTATAACAATGTTATAATCAACTAATCATTTGATTCAGGCCTTTTTAATCTCTATATATGTATTTTATCATCGATGAAATCATGTTTTCTCCCGGGAAGAAGGGGGGGGGAGGGGTGAGCTGATAGTAAAATGTGGGCGATTCCATATGTTTATTTTACGCTTTGCAATAAACTTCGTGTTGTAATTTAAAGTAAAATTTTTACAAGTCATTTATAGACCCATTCCTCCCACCTACTTCTAATTTTACATCGTTTGTTTTTAACTCTACTGTTTTTGTTTAAATTAATATTTGTAAAATATTAGCGAAAGAGTAAAAACACTTCACTTCGAAAAAAATGTAGGTACTGTTTAAAAAATGATTCTTTTTGATGTTCATTTATTATTTTTTCATAACTAAACAGTCAAAGCAAAACTGAAGATTTCAGAAAAAAGCGTAACTTTCTAGCATTAGTCTAAGAGAAGATAGTTATAAACAATAATCAATTGTTTAAATAATTATGTTTGTTAACTTGCATTAGTTATTACCTCACTAAGTGAAAAGTGGACGAAAAGTTAAAAATTTCAGAAAAAACCGCAACTATGTAGTATTAATGTAGGAAATAATAATACATAATAATATATAATAAATATACAAATAGTATAAGGAATATATGATAATATAAAATAATTTGTTTAAACAATTATGTTTGCTAAATTGCTTTAATTATCACCTCACTCTAAGAGAAAAGTTGATAAAAAGTTTAAAATTTCAGAAAAAACTTCAACTTGCTAGCATTATTCAAAGAGAATATTTCATAAAAATAATCATAAATTATTTAAACAATTACGTTTGTTAACTTCAATTAATTATTACTTAATCTAGTTGAAAGGTGTACGAAAAGTGAAAAATTTTAGAAAAAACCGCAACTTTCTAGCATTATTCTAAGAGAATATTGTTACCAATAAATTGTTTAAAAAAGTATTTCTGTTAAATTTAATTGATTATAGCTTCGCTCTAATTAAAAAGTTGAAAAAATGTTGTAAAATTCGAAAAAACTGCGACTTTTTAAGTCTATTCTAAGAGAAAATTGCTATAAACAATTGCTTATAATTGCTGTAACAATTGCTATAAACAATTGTTTGTAATTTCTATAACAATTGCTATGAAAAATTTTTTATTGTCTAGACACCAAATTGTCTAAACAATTTATTAAAACATTTAACTGTCAGAAGAAAGTAATATTTTATGTATTAGAAACAATTTGCATTGAAAAAAACCGCAAAAAAATCATAATTGGCGTCAAAAACTTGCAAAACCCAATTTTTCACTTATGGGGTTTTTTTGGAATCTTCTAAATCAGTCTTATGGGGGTGATATTTTAAAATTAATTGTTGATTCGTATTCTATGGCTAATTGTGAAGAGAAATCTTCAGTTTCAACTTGACTCACCTAATATTGACGATTCTGAATAAAATTTACAAAAACGTATTTTTTCTTATGGGAAATAAGTGTTTAACTTCATGGCGCTTGCGGGACCTCTAAATATCATTTTTTTTTTAAGGCATTTATCTTTTTGTGAATTCCAACAAATTTGGTGGGTGAGAGCATGAAAATTCGAGGAAAAGAAGTTTGGACCACTCCATTGTACATATGGTACATATTAAATATTAAGTAGCACCAGTCATGGAAATAAAGGTCAAAAGAATGTGACAATTCTTTTTGAAACGTTTCAGTCACTGTTTGGTCCCTTATCACTCAAAAAAACATTTATAAGATCTGTAAAAAACATACAAAGAAGGTAGAAAAAATGTATAACAAAATAAAAAATAATAGATAATAAAAGTTTACAATATGCCAACTCAAGAATAAAAAAAGTAGAAGAAAAGTTGTCTCTGGTGCTTCACTACTTAATACAAAAAATTAAACATACAACACATATTAAATATTACAGGTTATGTGTATAGGTTATGTTTACAGGTCCGACTATATCATGCTGTTAGTGAATTTTATCTGCATCGGCTTTGAAGCTTAGAATGGCATGGGATCCCCACAAAGTATTAAAAAATACTAAAAAAATTATATGTAGATCAGATAGACCAGTAAAAATCATCTAAGGGTCCACCGAATCTGTAATGATAAAAACTGCACTACTGCTAATCATCAACTCCGACCAGAATGATTTCAAATATTAAAAATGGGATATCGCCGTCAGTTTATGAAATAACCTAACCAAACTTGACCCACATGTAAGTTGGACTAAAGTATATACTTTCTCAAAGTTTTTTCAATAAGGATAGAAAATTATAGAAATTATTGAGATTCGAAATTTAAAAAAAACCCAACGAAAAATGGTTTTTTAGCTATAATTATGGGACGATTTTTATATAACTTTGACGAAATGTTCAGTTCGTGGCTCTGCACATTTTTTAAAGAGCAATGAGTGTATAATTGCAAACTATTCTAAAATTGTACATGTAAAAACTCGATTTTCTCAGTGCAGTTAAGATACAGCTTACACCCTTGTGCAATTCAACAGTAATGTTCAGATGTCATGTGCATTATCAAGAAGCTAAAGATAGTTTAAAGGTGACCTTTCTTTGAAATTGTGCATATGCTTACTATCAAACATAAATTTCATCTCCTTTGTTCCTTGAGATCCAGAAAACGAGATCCTTTCAGCAGGAAATTCAATTTGCATAATAGACTGGCCAAAGTAGACATTCTCAAAAGAGTACTCAAGGATGAAAGGCATTTATTTAGATAAAAATACATTGACCAGAGTATATTGTAAGGCAATTTTAACCCTGCCGAAATCCGGATTTGGCATGTCGGAGTAATAAAAAAAAAGTTCTCGGCAGAAAAGTGTGGTAATTACACAGGCCCACAAAAAAAAACGTTGCCTGAACTTTTGACCAGACCAACTTTTTCTTACGTATTTTTCGACGTTGAATCCGAATCTGCAGTTAAAAATAGCCTCCCCCATGATTTTTTAAAATATACGCAAAAAACATTTTTTACGGGTTTTTTCATGGTTTTTTGGAGTTAAAAAAAACTAAGAATGATACGATTGATTTGACCTCAGAATTGAATTCTAAGGATCAAAATTATATCGAAAACCACGGTTTGAATATTTTTTTCACTAAATTTCGACCCTTATTACGGCTTTGAAAAGTTTAATAGACCATAAAAAGCCAAAATTCATTGTAAACTTAATTAAACACACTGAAAAAAATAGTTTAGCTGTCTCAGCTAGACGTTTAGCTGGATTTCGTCTTCTAAGAAAATATAGCCGTGTTACTTAAATTTCTAGCTGAGTTACCTAAGTATCTATCTGTTTTAGCTAAATTTTGCCACCTAGAAATTATCTAGGTAAATTAGCTAGATAACTTCTAGATAGAAAAATTTAGCTAAAACAGTTAGATATTTAGGTAACTCAGCTAGAAATTTAGGTAACACAGCTATATTTTCTTAGAAGACGAAATCCAGCTAAACCATTTTTTTCAGTGCAAGATTAAAATTTACTTCTACATCTTAAAAAGAGTTTATAGGCACTGAAAATACTACCCCGGGGGTTTTCGAGGTCGCTGATAACGAATCCGAGGTCATATTTGCAATTTAATGCTCTCAGAAGGTGCTGGGGCAGCAAATGGGGTTAAAAGTGACCGCAAAATAGGCTGTTTTTTAGCATATTTTTTGGACCTCGCTAGCGACCTGGGGGAAAAATATAAAAATATGTTAAAGGTATCAAATTACTCGTCAATTTTCAAAGTATCAAAGCCCCCAAATAATTTTTAATTTCATTTCTGACTATTGAGACCACATCTGGCAACAATCCTGAGGCACCGCTATTATACTCAATTTTTTAATTAAACCTAGGAGTGATTTCAAAAAGAATTTCCAGAAAAATGTCAAAAATGACATTTATCTGGGGACTTTGACACATTGAAAATCGTCATTTTTGACATTTGTCTCGAAATTCTTTTTGAAACCACCCCTACATTTAATTTCAAAACTTGTGGATAATAGGGGTTCCTCAGGAGGGTGACATTTATCTGGGGTCTTTGATACTTTGAAAATTGTCATTTTTGATCATTGTTTGGAAGTTCTTGTTGAATCCAGCCCTAGGTTTAATTTCAAAATTTGCGGATAATAAGAGTTCTTCAGGAGGGTTGTCGGATATGATCCCAATAGTCATAAATGCAGATAAAAATTTTTTGGTGACTTTGATACTTTGAAAATTGTCATTTGTGAGATTTTTCTGGAAATTTTTTTTAAAACCACACCTAGGTCCATTTGGAGAACTTGAGGATAATAGGGGTGCCTCAAGAAGGTTGCCGGATGTGATCCCCATAGTCAGAAATGCAATTAAAAATTTTTTTGGGACTTTGATACTTTGAAAATTGTCATTTTTGACATTTATCTGGAAATTCTTTTTGAAACCACCTCTAGGTCTAATTTGAAACTTGTGAATAATAGGGGTGATAAATACGTGATTTTACTTTTGTAACGTTTATTTTATAGAAAAGATACAATGAAAAATGATTTTATAATTAGTAGCATTTTCTATTTTTTAATTTTTTTGGGGTCTTCTGAACCCCTAAATAGGGATAATTTTTTGAAATTTTCAAAAAACGAAAAACGATACTCACTTTGGTTTTCAATTACGAGTAATTTGATACTTGTAACATATTTCTAAATTTTTTCCCCAAGTAACATATTTTTAAATTTTTTTCCCACGTCGCTAGCGAGGTTCAAAAAATAGGCTAAAAAACAGCCTATTTTGCTGTCACTCTTTACCCCATTTGCCGCCCCCTTAGCACCCCCTGTGAGCACTTAATTGCAAATCTGACCTCGGATTCGTGATCAGCGACCTCGAAAACTCCCAAGGTAGTATTTTCAGTGCCCATAAACTCTTTTTAAGATGTAGAAGTAAATTTTAATCTTGTTTAATTAAGTTTACAATCAGTTTTGGCTTTTTATGGTCTATTAGTCTTTTCAAAGCCGTATTAAGAGTTGAAATTTCGTGAAAAAAATATTTAAACCATGGTTTTCGACGTATTTTGATCCGTAGAATTCAATTCCTAGGTCAAATTAACCGTATCATTCTTCGTTTTTTTAAACTCCAAAAAACCATGAGAAAAACCGTAAAAAATGGCTTTTTTGCATATGTCTAAAAAAATAATTAGGGAGACTATTTTTTAACTGCAGATTCGGATTCAGCGTCGAAAAATACGTAAGAAAAAGTTGGTTGGTCAAAAGTGAAGGCAACATTTTTTTGTGGGACTATGTTTCTTATGTATTTGAAGTACTTATATATATATATATATATATATATATATATATATATATATATAGGGTAGTCCAAAA